>MCJB01051156.1:0-12072 GCA_002018475.1 Nicotiana obtusifolia | reverse complement strand
ACTGGATTGCAGAAGAACTGGGTGAAGCTTTTGGATGCTGCTCAACTGTGTTTCAATTCACAAAAGAGCTCTAGTACCAACAAGAGCGCTTTTGAAATTGTTACCGGACAGCAATCGCTACTCCCACACACTGTGAATGCTCCAAACATGGCATAGTCTCCTCGAGCTGCTAGCTTCTCAAGAGAATGGAAGCGAAATTTGGAGATAGTGCGGAGCTATCTTGTCAAAGCCCAAAAGCAGATGAAGAGGCATGCTGATCAAAATCATCGCTTTGTTGAATATCAGGTAGGAGACAAAGTGATGGTCAAGATCCCAAAGTGGTACTTATTTGCGGGAGTCCATGACCCTCGCCTGTTGCAAAAATATATTGGACCCTTGTCCATTGAAAGGCGCATTGGAAAAGTTGCATACCGAGTGGATACCCCAGCTTGGTGGAAAATTCATTCTGTCTTCCATGTCAGTCTCCTAAAACCTTTTCGGGAAGATACGGAGGACCCTTCACGGAGCTAACTCATAATATCCCGTATTCGAGGCCCCAATTCAACTGGGAAAAGGTGTGCTAAAACTATTCTTGATGATAGAGTGATTTATGCCTCCAGGACAGATCACCAAGAGTTCTTGGTGAAATGACAGGGACGTGATGCAGAGGAGAATACTTGGGAGAGGGGGACAAACCTTAAAGCCTACAAGAGCCTAATTGATGATTACCTTGCAAGTAAGGCGCCGAGGACGTCGCCAACTCAGGTGGGGGAGAATTTCATGGGTGGCTTTCCAGCCATGCCCCATGACCTCTTGGACGTGCCCCGCAGCGTCCTGGCAAGCCTCCCAACACCCAGCGGCACGGTCGGCCCCGTGGTCTCGGCAGCTCCAAGTGACAAGCGCCAAGCGCCTTTGTCGCCCCACTGACAGCCAGCGCCAGTGCCCAGCCACAGGCAGATGCCCACAGCGCCCCGCGCGCAGACAACGCCGCGCGCGAACCCTGAGTCTAATGACAAAGTTGCTGCAGACGGACTTGTTTCTACCTTGTAGAAGACTAAGTCCTTTTCATTGTAAATATAGAATAGATTTACTTTATTTTCTTTTAGTATGCATTTACACCTTTCTTAGGTCAACTCATGTAACTTTGGTTTATTTATTTTAAGCATTATTAGGGGGGAACAAGCATTCAAACTCTCTCTAGCAAGCAAGCATTTTTCTGTACTAGTGTCTCTCCCCCTCGACACCGCATAGCTTTTGTAATAGCCTTTCATTTATACAAGCAAGCTCTTTTTCTCAATTCTCTCTACTGTTCTCAGTTGCTCACGTTGTTAGTTTTTCCCAGTTGGCGGCTAGCAATCCTAGTTTAGCGTACAGCACTGACAATCTAGTCTAGCGTACGGAGGGGATCTCAGTTGGCGGATAGCAATCCTACTGGCAGCGATTGCTTAGCCTTACCTTGCCCTTCTAAAGAATCTCAGGAAGGCGCCGCGTAATATATTGGACGAGCCTTTAACATTGAATAATCATAAAATAATCGTCTGATTAATATTATTATATTTTTGTAACGGTATGCTTTTATCTTTAACTCGTTTAATACGAGGAATAAGAGATAATTAATCCTGAGATTAAATTTGAAATAAATTTATTCCATGTTTGATTGGGATAAAATCAGTGTTATCCCAGAATTAATTATTTTTATTCCTATAGAAAAATTGAATAACTAATCTCGAAATAATTAATCATCGGATAACTTTTGTTTCCGAACAAACATATTCTTTCCCACTACCGCTACCAATATTAGTATATAGTACAATTTCTGTTGATAACAGGTGTCACACTCTGACTAGACATGGAACAATAGTAGTCCTTTTTTAGCAGTGATGAAAATCACGCGTTTTTTTTTTCATTAACTTGGGCTCCTCATTTCCTTCCCACTCAAAGACCACACTCTCACTCTCTTCCTTCTCCGGCCAACTTTGCTTCTACACTTTCTTCCGCCGGCAATCATTTTCTCCGGCGAAACTCAGTGGTAGGTTTTCCCTATTTCTTGATTTTCTCCTGTGTGGCCAAAACCCTAAACCCTTTTACTGATTTTAAACTGGTGGGTTTTTAATGCATTTTGTGTCTTAAAGAGACCCTGATTCCAATATTCTTTCTATTTCCTTTTTTTTTTATCTGGTTAATTCATGCTTATGTGATCACACTCATGCCTTTCACTTTCTTTATATTTTTCTGAAAACAAAATTATATAAACAAGAAAAGATGTAGTGTGTGTATGTGTGTTGTCGTTTTCCAGGGTTTGAGTTTCTTGATATTTCAGTAAATGGGGTTTTCTTTTTCATTTTATTAATGTTCTGTTAATAGCCTTGACCCTTCTTCTGCGTTATAAAGAAAGGATAGATGTATAATGTTACTTTTGATAGAAGGTTTTTCAATTTTCACCACCCTCCTCTTATCATAAAACGGGTCTGAAAATGATACTATTGCTTAAACTGTTTCGCCAACTTTTGGAACTACATTGGATATGGGTTTATTATTTTCGGGGAAACCAACCATATAAAATTAATTTGATTTTGAGGAAGAGAAATTTGACAGCTATTTTAGGACTGTTGCAGCAAGAATAATTGTGTAAAATAGATGCTGATTTTAATTTGTGAAGAACATAGGGGATCTTTGAAGATAGGGTGTTTAATATCTCGTTATTTGTTTTAGATTTGAATTGAATTGGCGTGAGTGGGTGTCTTTTGTGGATTTACATTTGGTTTCCATTGCCCTTTGTTCCCTTTTGTGTGTTCTGTTCGTAGAGGAGAGGAGGCAATAATAATCTACATAGGTTACAAATCAGTTAGCCAGTTGGCCTCTTCTATTTATTATTAATATGTGAGAACAAATCTCAGAGAAAAAACTTTGATTTCTATAAAATGTTAATTTCATGTAGAATGCTGGTAATTATCTCTTAGTTATGGGCATGATTGGAGCGTAACAAAACATTAGAAGTGGTACTTTGGCATCATATATGCACTACACTTAATGTTTTGGGGTTTGTGCTCTTCAAGTGAACTTGCATTTTCTTTTTCCTTAATTTATTTCCCTGATTATCGTCCTTTATTTCTGGTCCTTGAGAAATGTCAATTCTAGATATGCTAATTTGAAGCCTTACTATTTGTCTGCTGACTATTAACTGTTAAATTTTATATCAGCTGGTATCTGTGTGTATTGGAAAGGATTTAGGTGGTTATTAGACATTATACCCTTGTCACCAAGTGTATATTTGTTTATGTTTACCCTATTTTTTCTGATTCTCAGCCATGCATGTCATTTGCATGTGATGAAGCAATGTCAGTGAAACGCTAGCTATGTTTTATTTTCTTGTTTCTCTGACACTGATGATAAATGATGATTAAATGTTATTTGTGATCACACCATATCATATGTGTTTATTTTCAGCTCACAGTTTCATCCAAAGATGAGTTCCAGCAAAGGGTTTGGGAAGTCATCAGCAAAGCAGAAAGCTATCTGTGAAACAACTACACCTACGGTTGATGAGATAAGTCTAGGTGTTGGAGATATGGGCTTTAACTCTGAACAAAATGATGGATGGGAAGTGTATGCTAGGAAATCTAAGAACAAGGGTGGAAGCAGTGCTGGGAAGCAATGGGTTCCTCAGAATCCCAGTCCAAAAACTTGTGGAAACCAGAATACCAAAGCTTGGGGTCATCCAGATGTCGTTCAGAAATTGGGAATGCGTAACAATGTTGGACCAGGACGGGGTTCTAGGAATAACTGGTCTACACCTATTGATCCTCGAAAACCTGCTGGCAGAGAAAACTCCAGGCCGCAGCTATATGACGGAAGTTTTGGTAATTGCTACACCCCTTCACCTGCTGCAGTTCCTCCTGCTCTGAAGAATGGATGGGATTGGTCTGCTAGAGCTGCCTCAACTGATCCCAAGGAGGACCAAGATGCTTCCCCTGTCGCTGATGATGTTAAGGGCAGTGAACATGATGGCGAGGATAATGAATCGGATTTTCTTGATGACAGTGATGATGACCTTCGGAGTGATGACTTTGACTCAGATGTGGCTGAAATGAGTTATGAGACGCGCAAGAAAAATCGTTGGTTCAAAGAACTTTTCGAATCTCTTGACAGTTTGACTGTTACTGAGATTAATGATCCTGAACGACAGTGGCACTGCCCTGCATGCAAAGGTGGTCCAGGTGCAATTGAGTGGTTTACAGGGTTGCAGTCACTGATGACCCATGCAAAAACGAAAGGAGTAAGGGTTAAAATACACAGAGAACTTGCTGAACTTTTGGAGGAAGAGCTGCGTCAGAGAGGTACTTCTGTTGTACCTCCAGGTGAAGTGTATGGAAGATGGGATGGCATAGTGTTTAAAGATAAAGAAATAGTGTGGCCACCAATGGTGATTATCATGAACACGAGGCATGACAAAGATGAAAATGACAAGGTAGATGATGATTTTTGTCTTCTACTTGATATACTTTTTATTTAGCACTTTATTGGCTGGATGTCTAATACGTCTCTCTCTCTCTCTCTCTCTCTCTCTGAGCCGCATTTCTCAGTGGATTGGAATGGGAAATCAGGAGCTGCTTGACTATTTTAGCTCTTATGCTGCTGTCAAGGCTCGACACTCATATGGTCCACAAGGCCATCGTGGCATGAGTGTATTGATTTTTGAGGCCTCTGCCGTGGGATACATTGAGGCTGACCGTCTGAGTGAGCATTTTTCTGAAAATGGAAGAGACAGAGACGCATGGGAACGCCGTGCAGCTCGCTTTTATTCAGGGGGGAAGCGTCTGCTTTATGGTTACATGGCAGAGAAAAGAGACATAGACAGCTTTAACCAGCATTCACCTGGTATTTGTGATTAATTTCTCTTTGAACAAACTGTTGTACTTCGGAGAACACTGATCTTCCCTGTAAGTAACAAATATGTTGATTATAGTTTGATTTGCTGTGTGTGATTTATAGCGAAATCGAGGTTGAAGTTCGAGATGAGGTCATACCAGGAAGCTGTTGGAAATCCAGCGAAGCAGATGATGGAGGATAATCAACAGCTAAACTGGTTCAAGAACAAAGCTGCTAAACACTGGATGCAGGCTAAAGCTCTTGAAGAGTCTCTCACTCTGGTGAGTGAAAAGCACCGCCAGACATTGGAAGAGAACAAGATTGTTAGATTGAAAACAAAAATGCACCATGAACAGATCAAGGAAGAGGTATGTAAGAAAATGACAGATATGGAAATGTTACTTGCTCACCATTTGATCAATTATTCTGAACCCTTGAGATGTTAAAGGCTGCTGTAACTGACCTTGATGGTGCCTTGCTGAGTTCAAATGTAGAATAGGCTCTTAATGTGTCTTCACTGAAGTGCAATATCTTATCTACTGAGTTTATACTAGCTTTAATCTCGATACCAGAAGATGCTTGTATTTAATTAGGGACAGTATATACAAAGCTGTGGTTTCTGAGTCATTTCATCCTTATTTTGTTTGTCTGTCTATTTTGCTATTGTTTATCGTGATGCTATTATTTATCTCCTTTTCTAGGATAAGAAATGATAATGGATTTCATTTGAATGTAGGGAGGATATGGTGTTCATTGTTTGACTAGGATCCTGTTGTAGGACCTCTTCATGCATTTAAATGATATATTCCTTGATATTAACTCTTTGTAATTTCTGATATTAAATTCCATATAGCGGTTTTTATGAATGTTTGATAAACTGTCTGTATGTTGCACATATCATGTCCTAGAATTGCTACTACTGACACTAGGACAACTTTTTCTTGCTTGACATTCATTTAGTCATACAAGTCAGTCGTATAACTTTTCTTTCCCTTTGCATTTTAATTTTGTTTTTTTCATATCCTTCGTGTTTCTTTTTTTGGGAGCAAGCAACCATCAACCCTTTCTTGTGCTTTTAGAATGTTGTCCTCTACCTTAATTTCTGTTCTCTACATACAATCTGAATCATATAGTTATACTTTCTGCAGATGGAGTACCAAGAACAGTTTTTCAAGGATCAGATCAAAATAATTCACGATGCCAGGACTGCTGAGGAGGACAAATTTGAAAAGGTACAGCAGGAGCAGCGTGAGATGGTCCAACAATCTAATGCAAATACTTCCTCGGTTGAGGATCATCGTGTGAGGTAAAATATTTGCATTGAAGGCTTTATTTCGGTACCTGTAGTTTGGTAGTTCGGTACATCTGGAACTAAATCAGACAAATCAAATCTTGTTAATCCCCTGCTCTGTGTTATGGATAAGAAATTTGTTAGGACCCATTTGGTTTTTACAGCATGAAAAATTAGTGGCTACACCAGGGGCACAGAGACAAGCTGCTACAGGTTTCTTTTTTGGGCCCCGTTCCAACTTCCGCAAATTGCAATATTGCGTCTAGATTTTTTCATCTCCAGATTCCTTCTTGAATTCTTTTTATTTCTAATTTGCTGGGACTCTTCACTTTTGGTGCCCGTGTCAACACGACGCGGGTGTGGGATCCGTACCAGATATGGTCAACCAATTTTAGGTACTTTGACCAAAATTAACGGAGTAATTCGGGGGAGGAAAAAATGATTTTATAAATCAAAAGCTAGGGTAAAATTGAAAAAAATGGAATACTTTGTATATAGAAATTTCTATATAAGTCCTTTTCCTTTAATCTCCTCGAATTCTTCTCTTGATTAATATTTTCTTTTTCTCGGAATACCGTGCAAGTTTTTCACATAATTTAGACATACTTTTATATCTCTATTTTTAGATATGTGAATTGGTTTCAGCCGAATCATCGCACCCATATCCATACCTAGATTAAAATTTAAATCATGAACTATCCGGCCTCTAGAGCCACACCCGTATCGTACACCCGCACCCGAGTTCGAGCAACTTACTTCAGAATAAATTCTTTTCTTCTTTGAAAATACTAATTTTAAAATCACCTGGAAGGAAGTTGTCTTGAGAGACCTACAAACTTTTGGAATCAATATAGGTAATGTATCTAATAGTTGGGAATATGTTTTAGTCTTGTTAGGGAACTTTTAATATTATTGTTATTGTTGTTCTTGTTATTATTGTTATTATTTATTATTTATTATTTACTTAACTTGTTTTTCACTTTTATTTTATTTGATAGGATCATTTTACATGAGTTGAGCTTAAATCGAGAAGTGAGAATTCATATAGCCAGCCCAAGTTGTTTGGACAAGGCTCGGTTGTAATTTACCTTTATGAAAGCCTAATTATTGTTGCAGGGGTTTAGTTTTTATTTTTCAAAAGACAAACCCAAAGATCTCCCAAAACCAAATCCAAACACATTTCTTTTGCAAAAAAAAAAACAAAATCAAAACTATTTCTCCTAATACTTGAGCAAAAGTCAGCCGTTTCCCAACCTAGACGCCCACTTAAGCTTTATTATAGTTGGTTAGAGCTTGTTTGGCCAAGAAAAAAAGTACTTTTTGAAAAATTTAAGGTGTTTGGCCAAGATGAAAAAGTACTTTTAAGCAATAGCAGATTCAGTTTTTCTTTCAAGAAGCAGAAGCAGAGCATTAATTTATTCAAGACCAAAATAACCTTACAATGAATTTATATTTTTCAAATTATTCCTCATTATTTTAATTTTTCTTTTCCTTTTCTTTTCTATTTCTACTATACCCTTCTTCTCTTTTTTATTTTAATCATATTTTTATTCTCTTTCTGCTATTTCTTAGAGTAGATTTTAAATTTATGATGGAATAATATATTTTGATATATTCAAATTATTATGCAAACAATAAATAATACCAAATACTCAATGTTATTACTTTGGAATAACTATATTTTATATTTTTACTTAATGTTTGATATTTTAATTGAATTCTTTTCTAATAAATACTGAAATTTTTTTTTGTTAAATAATATTAATTGCAAATTGAACCTTTAATGTCCTTTTTCATAATGTTATCCTTAAAGTACTTTTTAAAATGATTGGCCAAACACAATGAGCTTACAAGAAGTACTACTTCAATGAATTAGTCAAACACAAAGAGCTTATTACAAAAAGTACTACTTCAATGAATTAGCCAAACACAAATTGCTATTTTGCTTAGGTACTTTTTCGAAATGCACTTTTGAACAAAAGTTCTTTTCAAAATAAGTAATTTTTGGCAACTTGGCCAAAGGGGCTCTTAGTTTCTTTGATCTCTCTGTGTGTTGCAACGGAAGTCTAGACCTGATATTACGCTTTTTGACATATTTATCTATAAAATTGATGCTTTCAGATACCTCCATGCCACCTGTATCACCATTCTTTTTGAGAAACCGTAGCTTTGCCACACTAATGGTTGTCGATGGATATGCTTTGAGATTTTCCTTATATATCACCTATGATTTGCGTTTCAGGGCAGAGAGAGTTGCAAAATTTATCAAACTTCAGGACAAGGAAATGGAAGAGTTTGTGGAAGAGAGGGAGAATCTGATGAGAAGTCATGAAGATAGGATAGCCGAATTGAGACGCAAATACTGGGAAGAGGAGGTTGGACTTGAGAAGAAATTTGACCTCGAACTGGCTAAGCTCATGGAGAAGTACTCCCCAAAGCAATCTGAATAGCAATGGCACCATGTGACCAAAGTATTCAAACATTTAAATTTCTGATGAACTTGGGATGCTGTATTCAAATACCTTTGAACTAATTAATTAGTCTATAACTAACGTTGCACTTTCAGACATGTTTTCAGGGGGTTTTGGGTTGTGAAAACCGTCTATCAGACTGTCACCTTATGTTTTGACCACTTATACAGTGGCTAATTCTGGTCTGATTATTACTTGTCAACTGAAATTTTTTGTGACCGACTTGGTTCGTTGATCGATACCATACCAGGATGCTTGCCGCGAGCTACTTTTGCCAGTGAGGAGCGGGCATTTGCTCTACCCTATATAAGTAATGCTTAGGCATGATTTCATTTTGGGGTAGGGGGATAGAATTTCATATTGGGAGTGGCTGAAGTCCTGCTCAACATGAATTTGGCTTGTCCCACTTTTTCTTTCTTCTTTATATTTAGGCAAAATACATTAATTGTACCCTAAGCTTGTTCGTAAAATTTGGTTGCCCGCTGGAACTTTACGGTTTTTCATTATTCTTATTCTTAGTGAATTAATACCACCTCAAATCTTGAAACTTATTTACCTAAATTTTTCTAATTTTGTATATTACCCGCCTAAATAAGATTTAACAATTTATATATAATCCATTATTAGTGCCTTAAATTATGGGATTCAGTTACACCCATTTTCCTTTTTCTCTGCTCTCTTCTTCTTTATTCTCAGCCACCTAATGTTAATCTATTCCAGACTACGTTATACATTTCGGAGGACAACTATCTATAAACAAAATATTTTAATGCAAAATTTTGATTATTTGCAACGTGGTTGGCGTCCATCGAGATTCGGATCTTAGACTTCCATTGTCATTTGTCACTCATCACACCACAAAGTGGTTCTATATACTTAAGACAATTTCTTTTATATTAACTGACAATGTCACAATATTGAAGAAAAAGGCTTATCAGATTACGCCGTTTGAGGAGGGAGTTGTTCAGTTGCAAAGTGGGTACTAAGTCATACTTCATGTTGAATGCTCGTAGGAATATGGTATTAGTTAATTTTTTAATCTCTAATGCTGCAAGTTGGTGAATTTAATCAAGCACTTAATCAACTTGTTATGAAAAAGTATACAAATTTGATATATCTACAACAACATATAAATTAAAAATAAATTTTATGTGACTAATTATATAATATACTACTTATTTATAATTTATCTTCAACTTTCACATTATTTTTATCTAGTTAAATACAACTACAATATCATACAACTTGAATACAAATTTTATATAATATGTTATTTGTATGTGTTTTTATATATTTTGTATATGGTGTATTCTTCTTCCTCTCTGAAATTTCAATCAAAACTTTTTCTCTTAATACAATTTTGATACATACCAACAACTTTATGTAAAAATATAGTACTTATATCTTAAATATAAATTTCATACAATGATTCATACATTATACAACTATTTTTTAACTTTTATATAACATTCAAATAATAAATATATATATATATATATATATATATATATATATAATGGCAACATAATAATATGTAAATACAACTATATGAAATTCAACCAAAATGAAGTCTAATCTTCACCAAACACCCGCAAAATTGAGATATAAACTCCAAAGAATATTTTCAGTTATTTGCAACAACACCTAATCCAAATAAATAATAGTTTTTGAAAACTCAAATTTGAATTCAAAGCTTCGGAGCTTTTTAATAGCTGTCAATGGTGGAGAATCAAATACCTTCAAAATTTATTGATTGACAGTTACAATTCGAACACCAATTGTGCAACATGAAAGAAAATTGCTAAGTTAAAACTCTATATTATAACAATTGAAATTCATTGATGAATTTGTTGGAAAAAAAAGAGGATAAAAAGCAAAGAAAAACGAAGGAAGAAAAATTGGGGAAAGAACAGAGAAGGAGAGAGAGAGAGAGAGCAGGGATGCGATTCCCTATTCAATTAATAATATAAAGGAATACTCATTAATACTAATTTATATATAATTGGTAAAATATATATGTCCAGGCAATTAAGTTAAAACTTAATTAGGGAAGGTAATAAAGTTTCATATATAGTATAGGAAGGTAAAAATCTTCTTAATTTTAGTTCATTATCTTTGAGTATATTTAATAAATGGGAAGCGTTACCCTTAAAATCGGATAACAATTGAATTTGTTCGTAGAGCTAAGGATCCGTAAATTAGTTTGATACCAAATAAAAGTATGTAGTAAGTAATCAGAGTATTATAAGAGAGATAGAGCAATCAAACCGTAAATATATGATAATTAATGAAGAATCGTATGTAATGGAACAGTATCTCAACAAACAGTAATAGAGAGCTTAATATTGAGTTCTGAAGAATAGTAGAGATGATAAAAGTAAATTGCCTTTTGTGATGAGAAAAATAAGTTGTCCTTCAATGAAGGATCTCTGCCTTTTTATAGGCAAGTGTTAAAGTCATAGGTAAGTGCAAGAGTCATAATAAAAGCAGGGAACTGATTACAAGGAAAACCCCATTAATCATGGGATTTAATACCCTTAAATGTTGGCATAACGGCCGTAATGGTTGAGATAATTAATTCTGGCGAAACGTCCGATGATTAGCGAGACATTTGGGTTGGAGCCGGTTCACAATCACGAAGCGTCTCCTGGCCGACTATACCAGTTGTTTTATTTCGGTCTCTCTATCCTGCGCGACCGATTTGCTATTCCCGGACCGGGGCAACCCGATCTCATATTGTACCCGAACCCGACTTCACTTAGGTGTATCCGACCCAATACAGATAGTCCCCTCGTTTATTGGAGAGTAAGGACAAAAAACGATATGAATTATCGAATCTCGGGCTCACTACTCAAACGATCGATACTTATCATAAAATGTGTGATGAAAACACAACCGCCAAAGTCACCGATCCCCAAAAAGATTTTATATATGACGGCATCATAATGACGTGCACAACCGTCGATGTAGGCAATCATTGCGCACCTTTTATGCAGAACCTAGTACTTTTCCACTGTATTAAATGCGTGCATTTAATGCCGCGTACCTCGTGCTCTGTGCCTCCGCTTTTTTGAAAAAGTATAAATACTTCCTTCCCCTTCAGATTAATCTGTTTGTCTTCACGTATTAACTCACTTTGTCCTCACATATTAACTCACTTTGTCTCCACATATTAACTCACTTTGTCTCTTTTGAATCTCCTCTGGGCAGACTGTTCATCTTCTTCATCTCAAAATCTTTCTGGATCCTTCTGCTTCCTTTTATTTCCATGGCTAAAACATCAAAATCGGTTCCCCATAGACAATCGTCCCCTGCTCAGCCTGTTGAAGAGGCTGAGCCCATCGGTATTGAGGAGCCTTCTGCGGAACCTCTATTGAAGGCCTTCATACCAACGGGATGTTATGTAGGTACTGACTTTAAAGTCGAGAAGCCGTCTTCTGTAGCCGGTCTAGGTGAACCGGT
>MCJB01051155.1:8344-40384 GCA_002018475.1 Nicotiana obtusifolia | reverse complement strand
CCACCACTCCATTTTGTTGTGGTGTGCGTGGGGCTGAGAAATTATGATCTATTCCGAGTTCATCGCAAAAGACATCAAATTCGTCTTTATCGAACTCTCCCCCATGATCGCTTCTAATTGCAACAATGTTGCAGTTCATTTCATTTTGAACCTTTTTCGCAAATTTTCTAAACATATCAAATGCCTCATTTTTATGAGAAATAAATAAGGTCCATGTGAATCTAGAATAGTCATCAACAATTACAAAGACATAGTAGTTACCACCAAAACTCTTTGTCCTAGAGGGTCCGATGAGATCCATGTGTAAAAGTTGTAAGGGTCTAGTCGTAGATACTACATTCTTAGACTTAAATGACGACCTTACTTGTTTTCCTTTTTGGCATGCATCACAAATAGAATCCTTTTCGAACTTAATTTTTGGGATACCGATTACTAAGTCTTTAGAGATCAATTTATTTAAATGACTCATATTGATGTGAGCTATTCTACGATGCCATAACCAAGTATCTTCCTTTTTACTCATGAGACACTTAGCAATATTGGAAGATGTATTTTCTAAATCTACCATATAAATATTATCAATTCTATCGCCTTGTAGAATTACCTCATTATTATTAAGGCGTTCTACAGTGCAATATTTTGAATTGAAGATCACACGATTTCCCTTGTCACATAATTGACTTATGCTAAAGAGATTATGTTTGAGACCTTTTACTAACAAAACATCGTCAATAGAGGAGGAAGGGTTTTTGCCTACCGAACCAATGCCGATAATCTTCCCTTTGTTGTTGTCACCAAAAATGACATTCCCTCCTTTTGTTGGTTTGATGTTTGTGAATTTGGATGCATCTCCGGTCATGTGCTTGGAGCATCCGCTATCAAGATACCAAAGTATACTTGATGCCTTCAAGCACACCTGCAATCAAATTTAATTACAGGATTTAGGTACCCAAATTCTTTTGGGTCCTTTCGGGTTAGTGGAAAACGTATGTTTACTATTTGTAGAAAAATGCCTATATTTTGTGTAACATACAGGTGCAATATTTCCTACTTTATTACAGTAATGACAAATAACATTTGGATTCCACATGTATGTAGGAGCATGATTAGTACTAGGTTTAT
Source organism: Nicotiana obtusifolia (assembly GCA_002018475.1). NCBI lineage: Eukaryota > Viridiplantae > Streptophyta > Magnoliopsida > Solanales > Solanaceae > Nicotiana > Nicotiana obtusifolia. The sequence continues at coordinate 39,262 of MCJB01051155.1, read as the reverse complement.
GAAAATCATAATGAGTACTATGTTTATGAAAAACATAACGAGTTCTAGGATTATCATAATAAGTACTGGGCTTATGAAGGTGTTGCCTAGGTTGGACTTTATTATTTCTCTTAGGAAATACTACACGGTTTTTCCTAGCATTGTTGTTCACGGGTCGCTTATTTGATTGAGTTCTATACCTAGTGTTTTTCTTTCTAGGTGGTTTATCTCTAGATGTACTAGGTTGTTTACTAGTTTTCGTGAACCCTATTCCTTGTTTACTAACTTGTATATGATCAATAAGAAGGTTCAAATCCTTTTGAGGTTTATTAAATTTACAAAGAGAGGCTTCCAATTTTTCTATGTGAGCCTTATGGGATTTACAAGAACTACAAGGACCATTTGAATTTTCGGGTTTATCTGCACTTCTTTTCCCGAAAAATCTATTTTCTTCCCTAAGTTTCTCATTTTCCTTAGACAATTTTTCTATTTCTTTTTCCGAGTCTAAGGCGTTCTTTTTCAAGGATTTGTTTTTATTATTTATACCTACAAAATTGTCATATAATTCTTCAAAGGCTTTTTGAAGTTCTTCAAAGGAATGAGAAGTTTCGAAAATAGTTGTACTAACCTCATTACTTGTTTGTGGAGTATCTTCTATGGCCATGAGACATAGATTTGCGACTTCATCTTCGTCGCTTGATTCATTGCCGGAATCATCTTCCTCCCAAGACATAAAAGCCCTTTGTTTGTTGTGAGCCTTTTTCTTCTCTGTTTTTGCATTTGGGCAGTTGGGTTTGATGTGCCCAGTTTCTCCACATCCGAAGCACGTTGGAGGTTTTTGCTTTTTATTCCTTTGCTCTCTTCTCATGAATTTATGGAATTTTTTAATTACCATTCCATACTCTTCATCTTCACTGCTAGAGTCCTTAGACTCCTTGGTTTCCAATTTTGATGATTTAAGAGCCTAGCTCTTCTTTTTCTTCTCTTCACCAAAGACATTAGATTTGTTAAGGTGAGTAGTTTCATAAGTAATAAGGTTACCTCTTAACCCGTCATAGGTTACTTTCGTGGAGGCAGTGGATTCTTGAATTGCGTCCACCTTTGATTGCCACTCCGGTTTAAGGCTTCAGAGTATTTTTCTTACAATCTCTTCCTCGGAAAATACTTTTCCAAGTGCATCTAGATTGTTGATAATATTTGAAAACCGTTCAAAGGTTTTCTCAATATTTTCATCTTCTTTCATCCTGAAAAGTTCATACTCATGGGTTAGAAGATCTATTTTTGCTTTTCGGACTTGGGACGTACCTTCGTATGTGATTTCTAGCTTGTCCCACATTTCTTTGGCAGTTCTGCATCTTGAGATTTTCCGATAGTCATCCGGATTTACTGCACAGTACAGCATGTTTATAGCCCTGGCATAAGCTTCGCGCCTTTTAAAATCTTCATCTGTATATTCGCTTTCAGGTTTTGGAACCATAAGTTCACCTTCCTTTTTGGTGATGGTTTCTTCACCTTTTTCTATGATTAGCCATAGTCTGAAATCAGTGGATTGCGCGTATATTCTCATACGTTCCTTCCAGTAAGTGTAGTTTGTCCCATCAAAGAGAGGAGGTATCGATGTGGACTGTCCTTCACTCAGCCCTGCATATACATTTCTAAAAGCAGCCATTTGATCGTTTCTCTACCGGTTAAGGATTAAAGAGAATTAGGCTCTGATACCAATTGTTAGAATATATGCACAACGCTAGAGGAGGGGTGAATAGCGTTTTAAGGAACAATTACAAATTTTCGCAATATAGATATGGAATTGAAAATGTAAGTGCGAAAATAAGATTGCAAGAATTAAATTGCGGAATGTAAATAGAAAGCGTACACACGATGTATAGTGGTTCACTACAACTTATAGCTAGTCCACTCCTCAAGATCACACTTGAGTATTTCACTATCTCTGTCAAGCTTACGGGTGCTCAACAAACCATTACAACACAAACTCTTGATTACACAAGGTTTGCACAACAACCACGAACACTTGAATCCCACAAGCTTCGAGAATCAACAAGGAAGACACTCTTCCTTACAACAACAAGGGACAACTTCCCTTAAGTGTATGACAACACAATTTTCACTCAAAATAGAACTCTCACAAGAGTAGATGAAGTGAAGAAAATTATAGCTCAAGAACACAACTTTTGATCTTCAAGAAATGGCTCAAAAATAGCTCAATTGAATATGAAAACTTGAAGCACTTGATCTTATGATTTTGGATAATGTGTTGTATTCAAATGAGGTTTTAAGAGGGTGTATTTATAACCCCAAAACCTCACAAATCCGTTGGACACAAAAACTAGCCGTTTTTGGCTCCAACAGCTATAAGCCATCGATGGCTTATACAGAAGCCATCGATGGTGGCTTCTCTCTGGAAATTTCCAGTAGCTAGCCATCGATGGCTTCTTCATTCTGGAAATTTTCAGCCTGATTTTTGGTTCACAATTTTATTATTTTGTAAAACCATTGTTTTGAGAAATGTCTTAATGATTTTTGAAATAGTTTTTAAACTTGAGCCAAGTTCTTAAAAACTAAAGAAGATCAAAAATAACATCAAGACTCAAAATCAAAATCGAAATCAAGACTAAAATACTACATCTTTTAGTCTTCAATCTTTTTGCTTCATTGACAGATTCCATGCATCAACTTCTATTATCTTGAAAGCTCGACTTGTAGTCACAACAAAATCCAAGCAATCTTGGTAACTCGTTAATGATGGTTTGTCAATTATCAAAACCTACAACAAGACACAAAGTCATTAGTTAAGGTTTCATAAATAAGAATGCAAATACGTTTTTCCAACACGAACGACGTTTTATTGCTTCATTATAGAATGCCTTGTGCTTTACGTGCTTCCTTATTTTCAATCGTTATTTATATTTATTACTCACTGAGTTGGAGTACTCACGTTACTCCCTGCACCATGTGTGTAGATTCAGGCATTGTTGGTTCCGCTCCGGAGTACTGACTCCTCCTGTCCAGGCGGTGATCCAGAGACTACGAGGTAGCTGTTGGCGTCCGCAGCTCCGTATCTCTTTCATCTTGTTGTTCCTATGTTCTTCAAAACTTGTGCCAAATATTGTAATTAGTAATCTTGTTATTTGGAATCATTAGTTGCTCATGACATTGTGACACCCCGATTTGGGCTGTTGTCGGGATGGTTAGCTATATTTTCTGCGAATGATCGCTATTATACCATGCTTGTATTGTTTTCTTGTTAATTGACTGCTAAAAATGAGACTTTGTTTGAATTGACTGGTCTTGTCTTCACGAAAGACGCCATCACAACGGGGTTCGGGGTTAGAGTCGTGACAAGTTATGAACTTGGCATACACATAAAAGCCTAGAAGGGAGCTAACTTTAATTAGGTAACGAAATACCATCTATTTATTTGCAACATTGTTGTATAGCAACATTACTGAATCATTGAGAAACTTTTAACAATTCAAGAGATATTAGAATCATTGTTGAATCATCTATTTGTCTTAAACTATTTTTTACTAGTAATCACAATATATCCTTCCTATTTCTTACAATTGTCAGTTCCTAGTAATTGTTTGTAAAAATTTCCTAAAAATAAGTAAATGACATTTTTACTACAATTTCACCCTCAATTTCCTTACCCAAGATCCCTCACTAGCTGAACCACCACCTTGACCTATAAACGGACCATTTAATGTTATTAGCTACTAAAAAACAATTAGAACCAATAAGCTTTTAGAGTTGGGGGTATATTTCTTACCAAATGCACTAAGATGCTAGGAAATCCACTATTGAAGTTACGTGTTTGAATCTGGTTAATATAAAATAATGTACTTAAGTGAGTCATTTGTGTCAATACGTTACCTTAGCTCTTATTCTCAAAAACTTTATTGGTAGATATAAAGATTGAATAGTTTATTTCCTAGCTTGCTCAGTTGGTAAAAGCACCTCCACTCACGACCGTTAGGTCCTGGGTTCGAGTCACGCTGGAGGGGAAGTGTAGAAACACTATAGATCCTCCTAATTTGGGAGGGGTTTAAAAAAAAAAAAAAAAAAAAAGTTCTAAAACATTAGTCAAAGTGAAACTTAAAACTTTGAAGTAATTACTGAAAAACTTGAAAAGAAAATTTACTACATTCCTAATGCTATAATCATACAATGAAATAATTAAAAAAATTAAAAATTAATGGTCACTTTTCAACAAAGATAATTATTTTCTTGTAGTAAGTTTTTATGTATTAAACAAAAATGTCAAATAATTAAGTTTTTAATTGTAAATTACAATTATAATTCTATCCAGCCATGAATTCCATTTTAAAGAAGAATTATATTAGCTAATGTATCAGGTCATAATACCATTTCCGGCAAGGTTTTTTCTTTTTTGGGTCGACTTTTAGGTCCGGGGATTCCCTTTCCCATTCAAAAGGTGAAAGATTAAGACGGTAAGATGGATTTTACTCCTTTTCGCTCCAACCCTGAAAAAAAAATCGATTGGCGACTTTCCATTTTGGTATCCTTATCCAGAGTCTTCAATGCTAAACTCTTTCTAAATCTAGTACAAATCTCGTAGCTTTTTATCATTCACTTCTCCCAACCTCAATACCCTTGTGTTCCCTTTACAAATCTTTGTTAGTATTATTTTCTTTAGAAAATCCAATAGTTTTCTGGGGAAAATCATTCTTTCATCACTCATTTGCTAGATTTCAGTAGATAAAACTAATTGTTGTGACGACCCGTCCAGTCGTCTCATGAGTTACCGCTCTGTTTCTCCAATTTCTGCTTCATTATGCTTCGTTATCCGTGTTTTATGTGATTGAGTTGAGTAGTTTGCGTTCGGAGTGGATTTGGTAAGAAATGAGAGACTTAGTCTCTTTTAAGAAGGTTTATGTTGGAAAAGTCAATCGGATGTTGACTTATGAGTTAGAGAGCTCGGATGTGAGTTCCGATGGTGCGGTTAGCTTCGGGAGGTGATTTATGACTTAGGAGTGTGATCGAAATTGGTTTTGGAGGTCCGGTGTAGAATTAGGCTTGAATTGATGGATTTAGTATTTTGGCAATTTCCGGTTGTTAGGCGAGATTTTGATATGAGGGATGGAATGGAATTCTGAGAGTTGCTGTAGCTTCGTTATGTCATTTGGTATGTGTGTGCAAAATTTCATGTCATTCGGACGTGGTTGGTTGGGTTTTTGATCAAAAGAGTAATTTAGAAGATTTTGAAATTCTTAGGCTTGAATCCGACGCGAAATTGATGTTGTGACGTTGTTTTGAGCGTTCCGAAGGTTGGAACAAGTTTGAATGATGTTATGGTATATGTTTGAATATTTGGTTGAGGTCCCAGTGGCCTCGGGTGTGAGTTTTGGGTGGTTAAACGGACTATTTCATCTTTGGAAAAATTGCAGATTTTTTTTTAGCTTCAGCTGTGCACCAGAAAATTTCTGGTGCGAGTAGTCCAATTTGGAAGCTCATATCTTATAATCTATAAGGAATCAGAAAAATTACAAAATATGAAAGTTGTAGCCCTTGTATTCTAGTTTCAAGAAAGTTAAACCATTCATGATTTGGATATTCTATGAGAAAGTTATGATTGATCGAAGTTGGCTGGTGGAGCAATTTTGACAGAACTTTCTGATGCACTTTAGAAGCTCATATCTCGGAATGTAAAAAGAGTTATATAGTGTACAACCTATCAAATGAAAGATCTTCGAGTCTAGTTTCTAAATCTTCAAACTGTTGATCATTTGGATATTTTCCAAGGGGTTATGAGCGTTTTAACAGAAGGTGTACAGCAAGGGAAAATGGTAAGAGGATGTACAACCTGCACAGTGCAAGGTACAACTCGATGAAGCCTGGGCAAAATATTTTTAAGACTTCTTGTCCGCGATTTTGAGTATATTTTCACCCATAGTTGCTCATTTTTGGATGTTCTTGAAGGAAATTAACGAGGGATTCAAGGAGAATCGATTGGAGGTAAGAATTTCGGACCTAAAACTCGTTTATATTGTTAAATCCACCTAGAAAATCATTAAAGTCTTGCTAAAAATGGAAGAAATAGGGCTTGGGATTTTGAAATTCTAATTGGGTATTTGGAGGACCATTTGGGGTCAGATTTGAGAATTTTTGATATGTATGAACTTGTTAGGAGATAAGGAACCCGTTGATGTGAAAATTGCTAAGCTTCGAGAAGTGGGCCCGAGGCTCGGGTTTTGCTAATTTCGGAATTTTTGATATTTTTAGACTGTTTTCGCTTGGGCTTTGTCCCCTCAGCATATTGTGATGTATTCGTTCTGATTTTGGATAGATTGACGAGCGTGGAGGCCAATTTGAGGGGCAAAGGCGTCGCAGGCTAGGTATTTAGCCGGTTCGAGGTAAGTAGTGATTGTAAATGATGTTCTGAGGGTTTGAAACCCCCGATTGTACATTGTAGTGCTATATTGAGGTGAGACACGCGCTCGATGATGAGCGTGGGGTCGTTTACTACTGGGGATCGTGACTTGGTCTGTCCTAATTGATGATTTTTATCGCGTATTTGACTGAAACTTATTTGTTATCATCATGATTTGGGCTGATTGCCATATTTGGCTTCGTGCCAATTAGTTGGACCCTTCAGGAATTTTTATCACTGTTTCCTCACTATTTTGACTTATTGTTTGAACTCAGTCATGCTGTTTTCCACTGTTTTACAACTCAGCCACTTTTACTCAGTTTTGAGACTTAAATAATATTTTAATGATGTCTTTTGGGCTGAGAATTACTGTTTTACTATGCCTGAGGGGCTTGTGATGATTTTCTGACTGAGTGCGGCCGAGGGCCAGATGTGAGGATATACTGAGTGATATGAGACCAAGGGTCTGAGATACTTTATATGCCACGAGGTGGCTTGCGACTGATATGAGGCCGAGGGCCTGAGATACCTTATATACGCCACGAGGTGGCTTGACTGATATGAGGCCGAGGGCCTAGATTTGATGCCACGAGGTGGCTTGATATTGCGCTTGGGCCGTAAGGGGCCCCTCCAGGAGTCTGTACACCCCAGTGAGCGCGGGTACCCATTGTGATGTGAGATATAACCCGAGGGGCTGATATTGTACAATGTGATAGCCCGACGGGCTGGTATTGTTCTGAGATTTGAGCCTGAGGGGCTGGCGCTGTTCTGCGATATTGCCCGAGGGGCGGATTTGTAGATACTGAGCCCGAGGGGCGGATTTGTAGATACTGAGCCCGAGGGGCGATCTTCTATCTTTTTTTTACTTCACATTATTTACCTGAAAAATTACATGTTTAACCTGTTGAAAGGAGATTTTACTTGGTTTCTCACTGATTTAATATTTTCAAATGATGTTTTACTGCTTCATTATAGAATGCATTGTGCTTTACGTGCTTTCTTACTTTCAGTTGTTATTTATATTTATTACTCATAGGGTCGGAGTACTCACATTACTCCCTGCACCATGTGTGCAGGCGTTGTTGGTTCCGCTCCGAAGTGCTGACTCCTCCCGTCCAGGCGGTGATTCAGAGATTACGAGGTAGCTGTTGGCGTCCGCAGCCCCGTGTCTCCCTTATCTTATTGTTCCTATGTTCTTCAAACAATTGTGCCAGATATTGTATTTAGTAGACTTGTATCAGGATCCATAGTTGCTTATGACTTGTGACCCCCCGGTTTGGGCTGTGTCGGGATGGTTTCTATTATGGTTAGCTATATTTCCGCAAATTATTGCTATTAAATCATGCTTATATCGTTTTCATGTTAATTAACTGGTTAAAATGAGATTTTAGTTAAATTGGCTGGCCTTGTCTTCACGAGAGGCGCCATCACAACTGGATTCGGGGTTAGGGTCGTGACAATTGTATTTTCTATTTTTGGGATTTTTGTTTTCCTACTCTAGCCTTCAATTTTTCGAGAATTTAATTGATCAAGCTCTTTTGGCCACCTGAGAATTTCTAGCAAAAACTTCTTCACTTATTTTCTATCCCCACAAGTTTGTGCATTTTAGATGTTACAACGTATTAATCTTGGTTTTAATTTTTCAAAAATTTAAACATGAGATACAAAATATAAACATGACATATCGTTGTATGTATTTCGTATACTTTGTATATGTCACTATATATCTATTGATATTGGACATAGAAATAACATATACCCTTGCATGCAATTTTCATAAAATAACACTTAATTTTCATACAATTTGTATAGAATGATATACAACTTTCAAATTTTATATTATTTTTATATAATATCATAATACACCTGGCGTACAATTATGTTGTTTTATGTATTTAGTATGTCGTGTTTATATCATTGTATGTTTAGTGATACATTGGAAATATAAATTGCCTACATCCAACATATAAAATACATACACTTAGATCTGCTCACCGAGTTTCGATCTAAAATTTTAACCAAAATTAACTCTAATCTTCATCAAATTCTCTCAAAATTGACTTATAAACTTAAAAAATTATTCTCCATCATTTGCAACAACATTCAATCTAAACTTATAATAATTTCGCAAAACTTGATTTTTAAAGTCAAAACTTCATAACTTTTTAGTGGTTGTCAATAAAGCTTTTTAATAACTTTTATATTTATTATAAGAAACTTATACTCAATGTAGTTAAATTTAACTCGATCGGTATTGTAAGTTTTATATTTGTTTCAAACAAGTTGGATTGAAAAGTTTGTGAAGCTTGGAAATAAAATTACGACGGTCTAAAGTAGGGGTTTTTATAGGTCGGGTTGATCCGGAAGTTTCAATTACCAAATCAAATCAATTGTACCAGATTTTTAAATCTATAAATCAAATCAAGCTAGCAAAAGCCAGGTTTTTCAATTTGGATTTGTTTTGGATTTTTTCGATTTTCTCGTGTTTTTCGTTTCCGGTAAAATTTTCATAGCACAAAACATATAACTTATGCTCTAATCATTTTTCTGATCCTAGTAGGATATAACTACACAGGGTGTTACTAAAAAAAAATACAAAATAATGTGAGATGAGTCATGATGTTGTACTAAATTAATTCAACAATAAAGATAATGAAATCGCATGAAATAAATTTGGCTAATTAATAAGCCATAATAAAAATGAACATAATCTAAAAGTACTAAATCATGCTAAAATAAGTATGACCAATCAGTATTCAATATTAATTACAGACCAAATATCAAAAAATTAAGTTATATATTTTCATTGTCTAAACTAATACAAAACTAAAAAGTTAAATATCCAAAACTATTGTCATTTCTAGTACTGGATGAAATTTCTTTTATTAGTATTGCATTGCTTTCAGGGATCTTTTGCAAATACTCACCCATCACAAACTACGGACCATAATGTTTTCTCTCTACCTATTTTTTTAGCCAAGCCAAATCAAACCATGTCAAGCCAAGCGAAGCTAAGCCATGCCGAGCGGAGCCGAGCCGAGCCGAGCCAAATCAAGCCGAGCGGAACCAAGCCAAATCAAGCTAAACTAGATTAGGTAATTAGTATTAACTGGATAGGTATACATCGTAAATACTAAATGGATAGAGAAGGGTAATTATTTTAAACTCAATGGGTATTTGCATAAATTGCTTATTTGCTTTTGCTTTGGGCTTTATTTGTATTAATAAAACTTATACGCTATAAAACATAGGGAGATTTTCATAATTACCTATGGATTCTAAAAATATTCTATAATCTACAATTTGTAATAGAATAACATATTCTACAGCAAAAGTATAAAACATATACTCTAAAAAAACTAAATTTCCTAATAAAGGGGAATTCTATTTTGAAACATATCCCATAATTAGCTCATAAAAATTCTTCAATTTATTAGTTATTGATTAGTACTATAAATACATTAAGTTACCATTATAACACTATCTCTTACACACTACATCCTCCATAAAAATAGGGACTTACATAAAAATAGTTGCATAATTTCGGATGAAAATTTCTCCTTTCTTTCATCCTTACCATATATACAGTATTAATACAAATACTATGTGTTAGTATACAATATACAACATAAATAAATATATATATATAGAGAGAGAGAGAGAGAGCTCTTATATATACTGTATATTATATATAATAATAATAATAATATACAATATATATACCACTTGTTAATACCGAATCACTTTAATGGAGCTACAGAAAACCTTTTACTGAGACACCAGCCCTGTCAAGCTATAGTCCTGTCAAGCAAACCCTAAACCACGGTCCTCTTTTTAACCCTTCAACACGCTCTCCTGGCTAATACGGGTTTTTGAGAACCACTGATTATGCTGCCATAACTAGGGTTTACTGCTTGGACTGTGAATTGCCTGGGCTCTATAGTCTTAACCTTAGAACCGTCGGATGATACAGTATAAAATCAATACCAAAACATGCCTAAGAATAGTCTAGTATGCATAAGTTCAACACTTCCGTGTTTAGCCTATCATTTAGGCTAAATGATTATCTATGAAATATTAAAACCTAAAATTAAAAAATACCTAAGATTGCCGAGGTTGTGGTCAAGTGACCTTTTCTGATTCTATTTCCAATAATAACTGAACAAATAAAAGATATTTTTACAAAGAGAGAGAGAGAGTTCCTTCAAGGAACCTTTTACAGAGACACCAACCCTTTTTACAGAGACACCAGCTCTGTCAAGTTACAGTCCTGTCAAGCAAACCCTGAACAACGATCCTCTTTTTAACCCTTCAACACTCTCTCCTAGCTAATACGGGTTCTTGAGAACCATCAGTTATGCTGCCATAACCAGGGTTTACTGCCTGGACTGTGAACTGCCTGGGCTCTATAGTCTCAATCTTAGAACTGTCGAATGATACAATATAAAATCCATACCAAAATATGCCTAAGAATAGTCTAGTATGCATAAGTTCAACACTTTCGTATTTAGCCTATCATTTAGGCTAAATGATTATCTATGAAATATTAAAACCTAAAATTAAAAAGTACCTGAGACTGCCGAGGTTGTGGCCGAATGACCTTTTCTGATTTTATTTCCAATATTAACTGAATAAAGAGAAGATGTTTTTACAAAGAGAGAGAGAGAGAGAGAGAGAGAGAGAGTTCCTAAAGTCTGGCTCCAAAAAAGCCTGCCTTCTTTCTAATGAATTCAGATCCTTATATAATGGATCAGACTAAAAACAAACACAAACTAAACAGTAAAATGACCAACAAAATAATTACATCATGGCCGACAATGAAAAAGTTAAAAGAGAAACAGACAATTTACTTTATAAAAGTAGATTCCTCACAACCGCTCATGGTGGGATCAGATACTTTATTAAAATTTTTTCGCTAAATTACCCCAATTATTCAATGGTGGGGCCTTCAGTGTCTTTTTTCAGGCTTTACCTTTTCCTTTATTATTTCTGACGGAAGATTCTTCCACTCATTCCTTCATTTTCTTCAGAAATTCTTCAATTTCATCTAAATTGACATGTTCTTGTTGGCTTTTCTTGGGCTTCTCCTACCAAACAGGTTTCTTCATCTGTAGTGTTTCCTATTGAAACTATTGAAACATCATCTGACATTTCAACTTTGAAATTTCTTACTAGATCTCTTCTTTATTTCTTCAAAATAGGAAGCAATAATTACTTTTTAGGGATAGCTCCTTTTTTCATTTGAAGTCGTCTAGTAACTTGTTGGAATGGACTCAATTCTTCTATTTCGACATTGGTCGTCTTTTCTTATGTGCTATAAGCTTCAATATTCTTTTTCATTTCTTCAATAATCTCTTGACCATGAATTTTTCCTGTTTTGTTTGATGTTTGCTCCAGAATTTCGTATAAAAAACTATGTTTAAACATGGGAATCCTTCCCTGGTTTGGCTGACTTCTACATCCTATTTCATAATCCATGGAATAGAGAATTATATGAAAAAATACATTGTTGCTATGCCATCAAAAAAGATATTAACTTTTTGCAATGTAATAATTTTGGGAGATATATCTATCAACTGAGTATATAAACTCTTAAAAATTAGTGATAGTATTTCCAAAGATGGACCATATGATATCCACCATTTACAGAATCAATTTGGGATCTGTTGTTCAAACAAATTGGAACATAATTATGAACCAAGAGTGTTTCCTATTAGGATTCTCATATAAGAAAGTCTTATAAAAGCTTTCGCTATAATCCAGTAATTGAACTTTACCAAGACTTTCTGTTCTGGATGAGTATATTCTCTTTCCTTAATGTACTAATTCCCCATTCATCTGAGACTATTATCCTCTTTATAATAATCTTAGAGAAATTATAAATTCTCTTTGTATTAGCTGGATATAAATGCTGAATTTCAGCTGTACTTGTAGATGAAAGGATTAGCTCATAATCCATCCTGTATTTATAAGCAGTGGTAGCATATGATGCTGTATCAAAATATCTGGTTATGATTTGCCAGGGGTTATCCTTCCATTTCAGGTCGGACTGTTCTAAAAGATTTATTAACTCCTTTTGCTCTTTCTGGTTATAAACCTCAATGTTATCATGGCTATCATCTGCCAATGCTGAGGAATATGATGGAGGATTGCTGTCTGTTCCTTGTTTGGATTTTATAGAATCCAAAAATTCGTTGTACATTGGGCGGTTTGTATTAAGATATGATGTTCTTGCGATATTGGCAGCTATTAGCTGCTGATTTCCTATCCGGGCTAGGATATTTCCTCTGCCATAGGAAGATTCCGGTTTCCTTCCTCGTCCCCTCCTTCGAGGATGCCTGTATACAGGTCTTATAATATGCCAAAAGATTAAAAGAGTTATTAACTCAAAAATTCTCTAGTAAGAAAGTGAGGGAGACTATTATCTGTCCCTTTTTTTATAAATAATCTCAAAATCAAATGGAGCTAACAAGGCTTGCCATCTTGCAAACATCTGTTTAGAAACATCATGTTTACAACCTTTATTAAAGATTAAATCTTGCTGCTTGGCAGTCAGTTTTTATTAAAAACTTCTGATTATATAAATCAGTCTGAAATTTTAATACACATTTTACTATAGCAAGGATTTCCTAGCCACATTAGCATAATTCTTTTGGGAATTATTCCATTTTCCTGAATAGAATTGAACAAGATATTCTTGCTTATTAGTTGGAGAACATTGTTTTAATATTCTACCAAATTCAATCTCTGAAGCACCAGTTTCAACGACTTTTGCCTAACTTGGATTAGCAAGTGTAAGACATGGAAGGTTATTAACCTTCTGCTTTATTAGCCTGACTGCTGTAGTATGATTATTAGTCTAGGCTTTTGGATTTTTCTTCAATCTTTCATAAATAATTGAAGCATCCTTAGCTAGGTCCTTTACGAAAGAAGAAATATAATTAAGGCTTCCTAAAAACATTTGGATATGAGTTTTATCAATTATCACATCAGGGAATTTGGATGCAAATTTAATGCTCCTTTAGATCGAAACTATTCTTCCATTCTGAATATTATGACCTAAGAATCTTATATTAGTATGGAAAAGGGCCATCTTTGGTTTAGAGATGACTAAACCATTTTGAATTATGATTTTTCTAAAAATATCCAAATGTTTAAAATGAATCTCAATATTTTTTGAAAATGCTAAAATATCATAAATATAAACAATTGTAAAATTTGTATAAGGCATGAAAATATCATTCATAATTTTCTGAAATTCAGAAGGGGCATTTTTAAAATCGAATGGCATAACATTCCATTCATATTGACCCATTGGGACATTGAAAGCAGTTTTATATCTATATAACTCAGATATCTGAATTTTCCAATAACCAGATTTTAAATCAAATTTTAAAAATATTATGGCATCATGTAATCTATCCAATAAATATTTTTTTATTAGGGATTGGATATCTTATCCACTTTAAAGCTTTATTAAGGGGCTTATAATTAATGACTAACCTTGGAACTCCTCATTCTTGTTTAGTTTGTTTATTAACAAAAAAAGCAGTACAAGACCATTTAGACCTTGAAGGCTTATAAGACCTTTCTGCAACAAAGAATCAATTTCTTTTTTTCAATAATTTCAAATATTTTGAATTCATTTGGCAAAGTCTAGCTTTAGTAGGAATATTATCCTCCGAAAAGTCTTCTTCATAAGGAAGACTAACTATATGCCTTTTTCTCTTCCAAAATTGATTTGGATGGTCTTCAGAAACTTGTAATGCAAACTGATTCTTTAATAAATCAAGTTATTCAATGAGTTTAGGAGTTTTTAAATCATGTTAAATTGTAAGACTGCAAATCTCATTTAAAAAAAATTAATTTGTCTATTTTTTGCAATAATATTATTAGAAATGATCTCATTTAAAAACCTTTAGACTGGTTGAGTTATAAACTCGAAAGTAATTGCTTTTTCATTAAAAGTCCCTGCGAAACTATGAGTATCCCAATTAGTAAATGGAATTATGTGGTGGAAATATAGGACTCCTAATAGTATATCTTAGTGAATATCTTTTACTAAAACAAAACTTTCTGGTATACAGACATTATCCGGGCAAATATAAGCTTTAGGTACTTTATAAGAAATACTCATTTGGTGACCACTGGTTTTCTTTAATCTATGAGTAGTTTTATGAAAATATCTTGAAGGTATTACTCCTTCTTTAATACAATTTAAATCAACACCACTATAATAAAGCAACAAACTCTTTTTTAAAATTATAATCTATTAAAGAGTAACTTTTATTAAAAAATTTTGAGTAGTAAATAGCTGAAGTTTCTCTAAAAACTCATTTTCAACCATATTAATAGTTCCTAAAAAATCATCTTTTACCAACATTCTTTGAGGTACTAGCATCAAAAGTCAAATGGAGTGATTCAAAAGTCTAACTTGACTGAAATTTCAAAAGGAATTCATTGGAGGCATCAAAAGCGAGTTTTTAGATCGTTAGGCATAGGAAACGAGGCAGAACAGTTGGGCAAAAATATTTAATATCGAGGGGTTGTTCATTTGGTAATATTTTGAGCTGGGGAGCTTGAATTTGGACAATTTTATAGGCAATTTTCACCATATGAATTGGGGTAAGTGTTCTCTACTCGATTTGGCTGTATTTCATGAATCTATCCACGTTTTTGGTAATTGGATTGTGAATTTTAAAAGAGAAAATTGAGGAGATTTTGTCCAAAGTTTCATAGAGTAAATTCCTGAGTTTTGAACATCGATTTGGAGTCGGATTTGGGTGAAACTAGTATAGTTGGACTCATAACTGAATGGTTTGTCAGATTTTATGAGTTTTGTCGGGTTCCGAGACACAGGCCCAGGTTTGACTATTTGGTCGATTTTGGAATTTTGATTAAAGATTCGACCTTTATCGATTACGTTTGTTTCCTTTGGCATTATTTGATGTATTTGAGTTGCTTTTGGCTAGTTTCGAGCCATTCGGAGGTCGGTACGTGCGTGATGGAATCTTTGGAGCATCGTTTGGCTTTCTCGGTATTGGATTTGGCTTGTTCTAGGTAAGTAACACTTCTAAATTTGGTGCTGAGCGTATGAACCTTGAATATACGTGTGTGTTTGGTGTTGAGGTGACGCACATGCTAGGAAACAGGCCTGTGGGCGCGCACCGTGTGAATTATGACTCTGTTATTTCTGTGGTATTGTGTAGTTACCTGATCTTATCTGTAACCATGAAATCTGTACGTACTTGAGCTATTGAGTTGTGATCCATGTCAGAAACCATGTCTAGGCCACATGCTTATTCTCTTGGAACCCACTGAGGTCAGTTCTGCTGTTGAGGTATTTGCATACATTACAATTACATACTCAGTCGTACGCATTCATATGTATATCATATCTCAGTTTCTGTTATCATTTATTGATACATCACATCACTATTTCTTTTAGCCGATTTTTCATGACATTATGAGCCCGAGAGACTGGAGAGATTGATGACTGAATGAGCCAAGAGCCTGATTGGGAGGATATTGATGGTAGCGTGTTGCACGTTACAGCAGATGTTTTATTGATTTATACCATGATTGGCTTATTATAGTGATTGGGCTGAAGGAGCCCATCCGGAATCTGTACACCCCTAGTGAGCGCAGGTAGCTACTGAGTTCGAGTGCCGAGCGGGAGTATTGAGTGATTGGGAGGATGGAGTGATTGTGAGGACTGAGCAGCTGTGAGGATGGAGTGACTGTGAGGATTGAGTGATTGGGGGAACTGAGTGCGTTGACACACCGAGAGTATGCATACGGCTTTATCACTGTATTGTATTACAGTTGGCATGCATACATTGACATGTAGGCATAGATATGTACTTTCCTCATGCCACTTGATAATGGAACATCTTGCCTGTTGTTGGAAGTTTTTGGGAAAAATCATAGTTTTCAAACTTACTCATATTTTTTGTGTTCTCGGTGAAAGATTTAGGATTTACTGTTATACTTGAAAAGCATGCCTATTTTTCGCAACTGTGAATGAGCTGAGCATCATACCTCTGAGTCACTTCATGTACCATTTTTATTATATTGTCATGAACTGTTTCTGATTATTGGAGTTAGACTCTAACCTTTGCTCCAGCTCGTCACTACTTTCAACCTAAAGTTACGTTTGCTACTTATTGAGTACATGGAGTGTTGTACTCATATTACACTTCTGCACCTTGCGTGCAGATTTGGATGTTGACGTTGTTGTGCATGACGGAAGCTGGCATTGAAGACGTACCTGCACTCCGTTTATAGCTGCCTCTTATTCATGGTAGCTCTAGACTTATGAAAGATATGTTTATGTATAATTCGGAAGATGAAGTTTTTATTTTATACCAGCTTTGTAAACTCTAAATGTTAGAATCTCATGATTTGTACTACCAGTCCTTGGGAAATTATTGTGTAAAAGCAGTTGTATTATCATTTCCTTTCTTGATAAATCTCATTAAATTAGATAGTTGTTAATTGACTTACCTAGAGGGTTGGTTTAAGTGTCATCATGACCAGTTGGATTTTGGGTCGTGACGAGTTGGTATCAGAGCTCTAGGTTCATAGGTTTTACAAGTCATGAGCAAGTGTCTAGTAGAGTCTTGCGGACCTGTATGATGACGTACATACCTATCTTCGAGAGGCTACAGGGCGTTTAGGATAAACTTTCCATCTTTTTTTTCTTTATCATGCGGCATTGATTGGGCTTGAAGCGTAACTCTTTGAATTCTTTCCACACATTCGTATGTGCATGTGAACGCTCGATATCAGCTATACATCGACGGCTTGTGATTTCATGGATGAGGTGCGAGATGTGATTTTTGTTTACTGATGATGGGCCAGTCTGGAGGACTTGAGATCGGGTCTTCACTGTAGCTTGAGCACGGGGATTTAGGTTGTGTGAGCACGTGCTTTTGGACTTATATGTCCGGTAGTGTTCCTATGATTGATTGGATGGCTATATGATGAGTATAATGTGACTGCAGTATGTGTTCAAATGGATTGAATTTGATGAGAAGAGTTTGCTCGAGATGTAAAAGGACTATTGGGTGCTTAAATATTGTCTTGATATGACGTATAGTCTCGAGTCGTGAGTAGGTTGAAGGATCTTTCGTGTTGTTTAATCATGAAATAAATTAGATTCTCATTATCTTATTGATGAGTTCCGACTCAGGAAGATTAAGTGATTACATAGTAGTTGCGGCTGCGAAAGGGTATAAAGAGATGTCGGTTCGAGGGCTAAGCAAACAGGTTATAACTAGCGAGGTAATCTACGGATGTGTGGCCTTTATGATGGTTGGGTGGAGAGTTTCTTACTACTAATGGATGATATTGGTGCGATTTGAGTTTGGATCGGTTGTAATAATTGACCTGACCATCACAAGGATGAATACGTGGTTTATGGATGATTTTGAGGTATTAGATGGTTTGTGTTACATGAGCTTATGAAGGATTAAGTTGAACTTCAGTGCTCCTGGCATTAATAGGGTATGGGTATAATGAGTTATCGAGTGTTTTGTTCTAAGGGACTGTGAGGTTGGAGTGAATGAGAGAAGTGAGTGACTGTAACTTTGAGATTATGTACTTGATATCATTATTGTGTACTTCAGCTGGCATATCTGTCATGTAGTTCTCAGAGATGCCATATCCTGTTTCAATTGAACTTGACATGAATTAACTGTTTTTGACTTTAAATATCGAACTTGAAAGCATGCCTATTTTTCTTGTATTGTAATTTTCTGCAATTGAACTGTCTCCGTGAAGCTCGTCACTACTTTCAGTCTAATAGTTAGTATTGTTACTTACTGAGTTGGTTGTACTCACGCTACACCTTGCAGTTCGTGTGCAGATCTAGGTGTTACCGGACACGGTGAGTGTTGATTATTTGAGCAGCTTAATCATTCGGAGACTTCGAGGTAGTTGCCCGGCGTTCGCAGACCTTGACTCTCCCTCCCTATCTTTCAGCATTATGTAATTAGTTTCAGTTTTTCATAGATAATATTTTCAGACTCGTGTTGTAGACGCTCATGTACTTAGTGGCACCCTGGTTTTGGCATTTTCGTATTGAGTTTTTGACTTTCTATCCAGTTTATGAGAGCTTTAACCGTTCAAACCTGTGCTATTTTATTTTTTATTTAAAAGTGTTGGAAATGTTTTGAGGTATCGGCTTGCCTAGTACCACGTTAGGCACCATCACGACAGGTTAGATTTTGGGTTGTAACACTCCTCTACTAGTATTGGATTATCATCTTGCAAATATATAGCCCTACTCATCTGTTTGTAAGTTTCAAACTAATTCTTATGTGAACACATTTAGAAAGTAGCACCAGAATCAAAAACCTACGAATTTTGCCCATGACTAGAACTCAAGCCACAAACTTCCCCCACATAGTCACTATAACCAGAATTATTGCCGATATCAATAATATTTGTAGAATTATCTACTTTCTGCTTCCCTCTTTCTCTTTCAGCTTTGGATAGTCTCTCTTGTAGTGACCTTACTCCCCGTATTTATAATAGTTCTGCTTTCTTGCTCTAGACTTCAATCTGGCTGTTGACTTCTTTCTATTAAAGTCTTTCGTTTGTGTTGTTCCTCTATTCACAAGACCTTCACCCTCAATTTTGCTGTCTGAAAAGCTCTTTTTCAACTCTTTAGATTTTAGTGTATTAATAACATCTTCCAGTAAAATATTGTCCTTCCATATAGCAATATATCGGCAAAAGTATCATAAGATGATGGTAAAAAAATAACACAATCAAGGCCTGATCTTCAATTTCAATTTTGATATACGCATTCTTCAAGTCTATTATAATTGAATTAAATTCATCAAGGTGAGTTTTAACAGGTATACCCTCATTTATATTGTATAACCTCTTTTTCAGGTAGAGGCAATTTATCAGTGATTTCTTAAGATACAGATCTTCCAACTTATTCCATGTTGTTGATGTAGAAATTTCTTCAGCAATTTTTTGAATAGCGTATCTGTAATGCTCATAAAGATCGCACTCAAAGTCCTCTACTTTAAGTTACCTTCTGTCCCTTTCATCTTTTTAGGAAAATCATCATTGATTGCCTTCCATAACCCTTGTAATACCTAGGACGATTTCATCATAATCTTCCATTGACTGAAACTAGAACCCCCATCAAATTTCTCTACTTCATACTTTGTTTAAGATGATGAAGACATCTTAACTCTAGATTATCTGTAGAAAGCCGAACCTTGCTCTGATAACAATTATTGCATAAGATCGTCGGTTAATTAGCACACAATCACATACAAAGCAAATAGAAAAGAAAAAAAATAACACAAGGATTTAACGCTGTTCAGCTAAGCCTAATTCTCAGGACAGAAGCAGAGAAAGTTTTTCACTATGAATGAGAAAAAAGCACAACACCTACAGTTAATCAATCAATTAAACTGAAAGTTAACATAAAATCAAGCCTTAACACTTCTGAGGTCAAAACATAAGGTGCTTTTACATTACATCAATAGCAGACACTACTAAAAAATCTGATTTTAGCGACGGCAAATTCGGTAGTTAAATAGAAAAATCCGTCGTTAATCTCATTTAGCGACAGATTATCAAAAAATTTTGCTAGCTACGGACGATTTAGTGACAGATTAGCGACGACGTTAATAGCTAATTCCAGTTTTTTTTGTAGCGAGACGAATAAATCAACTAAAAAACTACATATTAATGTAAATCTAATTAAATACGAGTGCGTCGAAAAAACAAAATAGAGTAAAAAAAAATAATTAGAGTAGATTGTATACTTGAGAAAAACTTGGGCAAAACGCTGAATCTGAACTTGATAAGTATCACAAACATGTAATTAGATGTTATAAATTGATACAAACAAATCGAAACTATACAGACTCAAGGAATCATGATTAATTAGACCCTTATGGTAAAACGTAAATTCAGTTTTGGTAGATAGAGATAAAGCTTATATGAACATCTCAAACAAACAAATCGAAAATCCATATCCAAAAACTAAATTTGATTATCTTGCTCAAGTATGAGTAAGTTGTTTATATTTTTAAATTGTATAATTCTATGTTATTTCCAAAAAGAAACATTAATTTGCATTTGACATATATCGCCTAAAAGAATTCTGGAATATTCTCAAGGAAAAAAATTAAAGACAATAAACTTAGGCTGGAAAATATAAAAGAAAATTTCCCTGCTGAGGTCTACAATAGTGAGGTATCATTTCGTGCTGTAGCATATGCATGTTTTTGTACTCTTTTGGCAAATTATAAGATTTTATTCATCATAAAAGCAAACCGCAAAGAAAAAGTACAAGTAAGAGGGACAAAAGCTCGATTAGTGTCGCCTATATGCCTTGGCTATATAATTACTCCTCTGCGCCTCACATTGCCTGTATAGCAGCCTCATGTAGAGGAGTCATGGTGTAGCTGCTGGCAAAGTCTCACGAGGGCATATAATCTAATAGCCATTCGGGTGTATCCAAAGGCATATGACCTAAGCAAACACATACCGAGCTAAACTTTACCTTACCGATCCTATTGAGGCAAATAAAAAGGCCTCTCTATTAACAAGCATGCAGAAAGAAAGAACTTGTAATAACCAAATATTCTGTGACCATCATAGAGTTTATAGTATACTCTATGATGATATTACAAATGATAATACTTATAAAATAACATATTAAAAAGTAGTAAGAATTATAAACTAGTAGAATCATTTTGTACTTCAAATCTAGTAGAATCATTTTGTGTTTGTATTGGGTCGGATACAATCAAGTGGAGTCGGGCCCAGGCGTAATATGAGGCTGGGCTGCCTCGGTCCGAAGTTAGCAAATCGGGTACGGAGGCTGGAGCAGCCGAAACAGTGCAACCGATATCGGCCGATTAGGGCACATCTCGTAACAAAGGATCAGTTTTGAACCGGATATTTCGCGGATTCCTGATATCTCGCCAGGAGTAAATATCTCAACCGTTATAAACGTTGAGGCGCCATTTTAGGATATTTCGTCCCGTAATAAAAGGGATTTACCTTGTAATTAGACTTTTACCATGTTTAGGACTCTTTTATCTACCTATAAGAAGGGCATTAGACCTTCATTGTAGAACACAAGAAAAACTGAAAAGAAATATTAAAATTACTACTGTTCACTGCTACTGTACATCGTTACTGTTCATTGTCACTGTTCATTAAGCTTTGCCTATTTTTTATATTCCGTCGCCAGCTATTCAATCTCTGTGGTTTGATATTTCCTTTTGTTTATTATCTTTCAATTATCTACATTATACTTAACATTGTATCAAATTGATTCACGGATCCTTAGCACTACGAACAAATTTAATTGTTACTCGAATATGAGGGTAAACAATGTTGTTAGCAAATAGATTACGTTGACTCAATAAAGTTTAAGGCATGAATATGAAATTAGAAAATGTAGAAAGACCCTCATTAGAAACATACTATAAAATGATAATTAGATTTGTTCAGTTGTCTTTATGTCATTGAAGCCCGTTTAAAAACTGCTTAAATAAGTAATATTTGCTGTTAAACTAAGTGTTTAGCAAAATAAATGGTTTTCGTGACATGGATAAATTTATTTGAGACACGTGGCATTCATCCTGCTCATCCGTTACTTGATGGATTATAAGCTCTACCCTTCCGGAACCTTCTATCGCGAACATGATGGGTCGCCAATATACGTTTGTATCTGTAACTCTTTAACAATACACACAGTTAGTTCGTGGAGGACCTATGATAAGGAGACACGTATGTATCTCCTCACTGAACTTTTCAAACCATGCATTCGGGGATTGCTTCAATCCATACTCGTTTTGGCTCTCGAGCGAGAACGAAAGATTCGTCAGGTGTGAAATTCCATTGTATTCGAAGAGTCAAGAATTATTGGAAATTCCGGATCGAAGAAGAGACAGATTTGGGACAGAGCGGAGCGAACTCCTTTGCCCTTGGCTTTCTTTCTTGTTTGAAGTTGACGGATACCATGAGAATTCTAGAATTCAGTTTCTGCATCTAATAATCGGATACACTCGCTAGGAGCCTTCTTCTTCTATTCGCGAGAGTTTCACTTGCTTAGGCTTCCTTTTAGTTCTTTCTCTTCAATGAAATTGTATCTTATATTATTCCGTTTATTTCTGTACTAGATTATCTTATTCAAAAGTTATTCTTCAAACTATTGAATAATTGAATTATATTTTAACTTGAAGTACTCAATAAGAAATTAAATGTCAGAATATTCAACTCTTATGATCCTAACATGAAATTCATGATTTGTTGCATTGTTAAATAAGCAAAGAATAGATGTGAGTATAGAGAATTTAATAATAAATATTTATGCTAGTGAATAGATAAAATTACTAAACTATATTAGATTATAGTCCTATAATCAGAACTATAATCAGAACTATAATCTCATGGAATATTTCAAGATTGAACCAAACGAGGGGTTATTTGATTCGGAAGCAAGTTATATAATAAATATTATATAGAGATTAATAATGTAACGATTAGAAATATAAAGATTATTATATTAGAATTACTTATTATTAGATACTTCATATGTTGTATAAAAAGTACTAACTAGACGAATGATAAAGTGAAAGGAACTATGCTAATCGACTGTCAAGCACTCGTGAAGATAACAACGGTATTTACAAGTTAATGACATGTGATTATTTTTCACCTAAAATCGAGGATATGTAAGTTCTTTTTATTTGTTTAAACTTTATAAATAAAATCACTTGATACCAATAATAATGAGAGCTAGCGTGTATTCAATCAATTAGTTGAAATATATGTATAAGTTGATTTAGTTACACATTATTCTTAATTTTTTTAATCGTAGTAATAATAATTAGGAGGAATTTGAAAAAATATCACATGTTCCACCTCTGATTATCATCTATAATTTAAAAAAAAAAAAGGAAAAGGAAAAAATACACCATTCTATTTTCATATATTGTCTACATTTAACCTCTATTATACTATCAGGCCAAATTTACTCCTACTGTTATACTATCGGTACCCCTATAATCAGCAAACTTAAAAATACCCCTTAATCTATTAAGTAATCCAAAATCTCCCAAATTTCATTTATTAAAATCACTTGTTGTTCTTCTTGGTCCATTATTTTTAAAATAATTGCATTTACCTGATTTCTGAATTAGAGAAAGAAAAAAAGAGAAAAATATATTCAATAATACAACCGAATAAATAAAGTATGGTAAATTGAAAAATCTAAAGTAGGAAGTTTTTCTAAATTCTAAAAGTATTTACAATATCCCAATTTTACTGATTGCACCAAATGTATGGAGGTTTTGCTAATATTAGTGATTGAAGTTGAAGTTCCTCGGAGACTTTATATTGTCTAATTCAATTTTACTTTAATTAAATGCCTACACATTGTGCACTTTTAAGTTAGTCGATCGAACTCTACACTAACCAGGCAATGATAAAATATATTTGAATATACATGTACGTACATGATGATCAGCTACATATAATACACAATAAATAGACCCACTAAATTTTACGGTGTGTGTATAATTAATAAATAAATAAAATATTAAATCAATTTTATTTATTACAAAAAGAGAAATGGGTGCATTGGTAAAAATTATGAATGATTTGTATAGTCTACTAACTTTATTCGTATCAATAGTAATTTTTAAGAATAGTGGACCAAGAAGAACAATAAGTGATTTAAATAAAAGGAATTTGGGAGATTTTGGATTACTTAACAGATCAAGGGGTATTTTAAAAAATTTGCTGATTGTAGGGGTAAATTTGGCCCGGTAGTAAGAGTGACAAACGATCGGGTCAGGTCGGATATGAACATGCTGAAAACGGGTAATTCAAAAAACAAACAAATTATCCGACCCGATCCGTATTTTGGATGGATAAAAACGGGTTATCCGGCGGATAATGTGGATACCATATTATCCATGTCTTCTTGAATATGATTACTTGTGGGAGAATTCGTAGTCTTCCAAACTTGAGTAATTCCCAATTTGAGGCTTTACAAATGTAAAAGTTAAATATATTAGTTATCCATTGATTATCCATTTGGTTCATTTTCTAAGTAGATAATATGGTTCTTATCCATATTCGACCCATTTTTAAAAATTTATTGTCCAATCTATTTTTAATAGATAATATTAATGGATAAATTTTTTTCTAAAACTATTTTGCCACTTCTATCCAATAGAGGTTAAATATAGACAATATATAAAATAAGAGGGGTATATTTTGCCTTTTCCCAAAAAAGAAGAAGAAAAGGAATTTGGTAGGATAGAGTCATAGACGGTGTCATAAGCACCTAGACCCCACCAAGAAAACACACTTAAAAACAAAAGCCTTTCATTGATTTTCACGTAAATAAAAGTCTTCTCCTCTTCTGCCTCTTCGTTTCTCTCTTTTTCTTCCACTAATGGCTTCTGATTAGGCCTAAAATTTCCAAACCCTAGCTTTTTCCTCTTCATCTTTATCCCATACTTATACGTATACATAATATAAAACGGTACTATAGTAAATTGAAGAAGTCGAGGAGATTCGAAGGGGATCTGAGGGTTTCCCTGGATCTGCTCTAGGGATTCCGGTAAGTCTTGCGAAATTGATGTTTTATATTTTTTATTTTGATAATTTTGATGATCGAATAGAAATTTTATCAGTTTTAAATTGTTGTCGTGTAATTTGGGGGTTCTGGTAGTTAGGGTATTGACAAAAATTTGGGGGTTGTTTGCTGTTCCCTTATTGATCATCATATTAAGCTTTTGTTCGTTATATTCATCATAAATTATGAGGTAAATTAGGTGAAAGAGTTACCTCAGCTTGATAGAGCCTGGCTTAGGGTAGGGTTCGGAATTGAAGCACAAAGAGTCATGTATACAAATATTAATCTGGAATATGTGGGTGTACTTGGAAAAATCCAATCCTGTTGATAGGTATTGCTGCCTGGGAAGAGGAAGGTAGTCAATAACTATTACTATTACGCCTCAATCCCAAACTAGATGATTCCGCTATGTGAATCCTCTATATCTGTTTCGCTCTCTTTGAGCCCGTTTCGTTGATGCTAGTTAACCCCCCCCCCCCTTGATGACTGAGAAATCCGTCTGGGGGCCAACCCTTAGGACCAGCTGTAGCCTTTGAAACTCCTGGATAATCGGCTTGCCTCTCTATTGTCCCCCACATAAAAGTTGGGTTTAGTTCGCATATGGAAGTGCTCGAATACGTGACCTAAGTCACAACCTCAACCTTTGCCACTAGGACTAATAAGCCATGGGTGCATTATTTTTGTGCTTTTATATGTATATAGTAAATTAAAATGTATTCTTCGCCTTATTCGAGAGGATTTAGATTCTTGATAATCTTATTTAAATAGGAGTTCGAAGTGAACTTGAGACAAGGGGTTTGGGGCTGAAACGTGGATTTTGCACGCAAAAAAAGAAACGATTGCATTGTGTAAGCATCTACTCAGAGAAGAATTGTCATGTTTCTTCTTCTATTGACAAAGACATTAATCACAATGGGTATGTGGATGGTGTCTTATACGGTATCTAAATTCTGAAAGTCTTTGTGCAATGTAATGACTTGATTTGCTTCCGAGTTCTACTCTTGTTTGTGCATTGCATCTTTCCTTGATGTGTAAATGATTGCAGTTTTTGCTTTTCCTTTTCTGTTCTCTTGTTTCCTTTTGGGATCTGACTCTGCTATGGTCCTGCAGATTGAATGCGTTGCTTTTAAAATTACTTTAAGGGGCCTACTTATATCTGCTTGATATATGATGGCCATTCCAATGGATAACAGTTTAGATCATTCGTCGCGGGAACGCGTTCAGCGCCTCTTCAATAAGGTCGGTATTTGCTTTCTCGCCTCAATGATTTACCATTTAAATTATTGATGTCTAGAATGATTTGCACCGTAATAGCCATATAGTGCTATGTATTACAGACCTAGATACATAGTTTATTAAAAAAAATTATTGACCCACATACAGAGATGGAGTGCTGTATGTACAGGTGCAGTGAGTTGTATTCATTTAATGTTTAGAGATAGTAATACATATCTGCTTGTTTGGAACATGTGATTGACAATTTTCACTTATTTTATTAAGAATGCGGAGTTGGAGAATAAGCGTAGAAAAGCAGCACAAGCAAGAGTTTCTTCTGACCCGAACACATGGCAACAAATGCGGGAAAACTATGAAGCTATCATCCTTGAGGATCATGCTTTTTCTGAACAACATGAAATAGAATATGCCTTGTGGCAGTTACATTATAGAAGAATTGAGGAACTCCGTGCACGCTTCAATGCTGCACTAGCTTCAAATGGATCAACCACTTCTCAGAACGGGAAAGGTCCACCTCGCAGTGGGCCAGATAGCATTACAAAGATTCGCACGCAGTTAAAGACTTTTCTCTCAGAAGCAACTGGATTTTATCATGATTTGATGGTGAAGATCAGGGCAAAGTATGGCCTGTCTCTAGGAGGTTTCTCTGATGATCCAGAGAATCAGATTCCTTCTTTTAAAGATGGCAAAAAAACTATGGAGTTGAAGAAAGGCTTGATATCCTGCCATCGTTGTTTGATTTATCTTGGTGATCTTGCTCGGTACAAAGGATTATATGGTGAGGGTGAATCTAAAGCTCGCGACTTTGCAGCAGCATCAAGTTATTACCTGCAAGCTTCTTCACTTTGGCCTTCAAGTGGCAATCCTCATCATCAGGTACCTTTTATTTCCTTATTTTTATTGGTTTTGTTCTGAAATAATCAGTGAGAAATCTTTACTTATCCCCAAGAGTTTGGGGGGGGGGGGGTGTTTTGGTATCTTATTGTTTATATTTGCAAAGATTAGCTAGCTGATTGTGCTTTTTTCTCAGCTTGCAATACTGGCTTCCTATTCCAGTGATGAGTTGGTGGCAATCTATCGGTACTTTCGTAGTCTTGCAGTAGAAAATCCATTTACCACTGCAAGAGACAACTTAATCATTGCGTTTGAGAAGGTAAGCAGCTTATTGAGTTGTTGCGTTAAGATCTTCTTGGTCTTGTTTTAGATCTTTTTCCGGAGTTCAGGGAAAGCTGGAAAATCAATTAAATAATCTGGCAAATGGTCCTTGAAAGTATTTTTTATTGGTGTGTATGGATGGAAAAATTGTAATGTTTTGATGGAATTTCAACTCCAAACCTCTCCCTAAAAGCTAATTGTCTTCGTTTTCTTTTTTGCTGGAACAACTTATCTTCTGTAAATACTAGTGATCAACTTTTGGATTTTGTTAGATCCCTGATCATATATTTAAATAGTACTATGTAATGGAGCTGACTTTCTCTTTGTACTTGTTGCATCTTCTTGATGCCCTCAATGAAACTATCTCATTCGGAAAAAAAAAAAGAAAAAAGAATCAACGTACTAAGGACTTTTTCTAACCACAGATGGTCAAATCCAGGGTTGAGAAAGTTTCATTCTGGATAGAGGTGATGAGAAAGTAGAAAAAATTGATCCAACCTGAGAGTAGTAACACATACTTTCCATGTTTAGTATAAAATTAAAAAGGAAATTTGAATTTTTATTTAGAAAAAGAATGATATAAATCAAAGGTGTAGCTAACGTTTAAACTATATCATTGTGAAATTTTCTTTATCAAGCAATATAGACCCTAAATCCATTTATAGGAAGCTCCTGAGATCTTGTGGTGGAACTCTGATATACATCTTTTCAGTTGCTGTTGGGTATAGAACTTCTCTATTCTTTTTGCTGTCAAGGAGTGACCAAGATGTGATTATCTAGTATATGTTGATTTTTTCCAAGTGTTCAAGTTCTGCCCAAAGACTTCATGTTAAAGTTTTCTGGGCATCTGGACTTCCCATTTGGACCGTTTCTACTGTTGCAATGGGTCGTATGCTTGACTTAGTGTCATGATTTCTCTTTTATGTCCTTATCAAAAAACTGATTTCTCTGTTATGGTCCTTATCAAAAAAATGATTTCTTTGTTATGACAGAATCGTCAGTTTTACTCCCAGCTGCCAAGGGATGCTAAGGCTTTGTTCATCAAGGCAGAACCTTCACGTACAACTGGAAAAGGACGGGGTAAATGTGAAACAAGGAAGCCTCTGAAAGATGTAAAGTTTGAAGCAAGTTTACCCAAGGAAAAAGCTTCAAGTATATCTGAAATCTTCAAAACCTTCAGGATGGGATTCGTTCGGTTGAATGGTATCCTCTTCACGCGCACTAGGTATGTTCCCTATCTAAAAAAAATATCTGCTATTTGGAAACACCATAACTAAGTAATGACACTATATTTTTTATCATCTTTAATCAGCTTGGAGACGTTTGAAGAAGTGCTGTTATTGGTTAAAACAGATCTGCTTGAGCTTCTCTCTTCTGGGTCTGATGAGAAGTATAATTTTGGTTTAGATGCTGCAGACTGCAGACTGGCAATTGTCAGGCTCGTCGCCATCTTAATATTCACCATCCATAATGTTACAAGGGAAAGTGATAATCAATCATATTCTGAGATCCTACAGAGATCAGTTCTTCAACAGAATGCATTTACTGCTGCTTTTGAGTTCATGGGCCATGTGGTGGAGAGATGTATCCAATTAAATGATCCCTCATCTAGCTTCTTATTGCCTGGTGTTTTGGTTTTTGTAGAATGGTTGGCGTGCCATCAAGATATTGCACTTGGTAATGAATCAGAGGAAAAGCAAGCAAGGGCTAGATCTTTTTTCTGGAAGAACTGCATCACTTTCTTTAATAAGCTCTTGTCGACTGGGTCTAAGTTTGTCGATGAAGATGAAGATGAAACATGCTTTTTCAATATGAGCAGGTATGATGAAGGTGAGAGTGGTAATCGTCTTGCGTTGCCAGAAGACTTTGAACTCAGAGGATTTGTTCCTCTTCTTCCAGCTCAGCTTATCCTTGACTTCTCAAGGAAACATTCTTTTGGTGGTGATAGTGGAAGTAAAGAGAAGAAGGCACGTCTTCAGAGGATGATAGCAGCTGGAAAGGCTCTTGCTAATGTGGTCCGGGTTGGAGAAGAGGGGCTATATTTTGACACCAGGGGAAAGAAATTTGTCATTGGCGTTGAGCCCCAAACTTCTGATGATTATCAACTTAATGGCTCCAGGGAAGTTACTGCATTAAGTTGTATTGAACTGGAAAGTCCAGATGCTGGACTGTTGAATGTCGGAGATCTGCAGCCAAAGCAGCAATTGTATGTGGAATGTGAGGAAGACGATGAAGTTATCGTTTTTAAGCCGTCAGTGATGGAAAAAGTGAATGGCATCTCTTCAAATACAATGACCTTAGCAGGTCCTGTATCTGTTATTAGCGCTGCCAGTGTTCCTTCTGGTGCTAGCATGGCTTCTGTTGATATCTGTAGTGAGATGGGGCCATTTTCATCTGCAATTGATGGATTAAGCTTGCAGAATGCTTGGAATACAAATATAAGGCATCCAACAAGCATTGCTCATACCAATACCCAATATGTGCAGCCAATCCAAACAAGTGCTTCCATGTGGTCTGTAGAGCAAGATGCTGTTATGAATGGATTGGTGGGGGGCCTTAACTTGATGGGAAATGGGCTAACCACAGAAGCTGAGTTGCTAAATCATCCAGAAATGGTTCCACCTGCAGCATATTCAGTCCCTTTACCCCAGTCTGTGAATTTTAGCACTACTAATAATATTCATGCCCAGGTTCCAGAGGCTGCTATACCATCTACCTTCAGTTCACTTACATCCGCAGTAGCTGGTTCTGGTAGCATGTCAATGAAATCTTCATCAGTTATCTCGACAGGAATGAAGAAAAATCCAGTGAGCCGACCTGTTAGGCATCTGGGTCCACCTCCAGGGTTTGGTTCTGCTGCTTCAAAAGTAGATGACTCTTCATCTGCCTTGACCATGAAGAATGAAAACAATCCCATCTCTCGTATGGACGATTATAGCTGGTTGAACGGGTATCGGTTACCTTCAACACATCAGAGCATTGGCTACAATAACTCTCACAATCATTCAACACAAGCACACCACTCTGTGAGCAACAGTGGTAGCTTTGTCGGGATGGTTAGCTTCCCTTTCCCTGGGAAACAGGTGCCCTCTGTGCACATGCAGTCAGATATTCAGAAAGCAAATCAACAATCTGTTGCACTGCCTCAGCAGTATCGACAGTCCCTGTGGCAAGATCGTTACCTTGTGTGATGGATAGGGAGACTAGATGGTGAAATGTATCTTCCTTGTTCTTTTTATTATTAAGTTACTGAAACGAATCAGACTGTTCTTCAATATACCACAATATACATTCTCTCAATCGTGTTTCCATGCTGTACAGGTTAACAATTACTGAGGAGAATGTCCTCTAGCCTGTTGCTACAAAGTTCAACCTTCTTATTGCAGTGTGGCCAAGGTTATTATGTTTTTATTGCAGCATGGATGGTCTTGGAATGTTGCAGGCACTCGCTGTTGAGCAGGTATTAGCTGCTGCCTTTGCTCCTCGTTTCTCTCCCCCCCCC
>MCJB01051154.1:27640-54425 GCA_002018475.1 Nicotiana obtusifolia | reverse complement strand
AAATGCTTTATAGAGTGGCGAATTTAGTTCCGTTAACCATTCAAAATTCACCCGAGACCCCCGGGACTTTATCCGAACATGCACACATGTTCTATAACCTCATTCAAACTTGTTCCAATCTTTGGAACACTAAGATGAACATCGATTTATCAGATTTGCCTTGAAAGCAATCTTTGGAACTCTAAGGATCCGAAATTCGATCCTTCGATCCGAACTCGACCAAACGAAGTCCGAATGGTCTGAAAATTTGCACGCAAGTCCAAAATTGCATAAGGAACCTACAGCAACTTTCGGAATTTCATTCCGACTTTCGGATCAAAATTCGACCTATCAACCGGAATTCCGAACTTCCTCGATTCAATTCTCACGTTGTTCGAGGTCTATTAAATATATTCCGGTCACTCGTCTAAGTCATATATTCTATCCCGAAGCTAGTCGAGTCGTCGGATTTCAAATCCGAGCCTTCTAACTCAAAAGTCAAATCCATGGTTGACTTTAGCGACTTAGACTTTCTTAAATGAGACCATTTGTCTCATATTCTTTCAGTCACTTCGAGTACATTTAACTCGACTTAATTTCACACAATATAAATAATGAAATAGCTCGGAGAAATAAAGTGAGTCATCACACTCTGTTATGTGTTCTTTCTCATTTCAATGGTGATTGGGAATATGATGGATCTTATCATGGTATCAGTGCTATCTCATTGATAAGATCTAGGGATTGTTCTTCACGGATTTAAGATGATCAAGAGATTCATCGACAATTCTTATGAAACTCGAATCCTAATCTGAATTACAACAAACCGTAGATTTCCTCTTTAATTTTCTTTTTGTTCACAATTCTTCACTACCTTTACAAATCTACCAACTCTGTGGTGTATAATATCTGTCTTTCATGGCGATTGATGATGTGTCTGATTTAGGAAGCTCTGTTCCAACTCCGGTGGTGATTGACCGTAATCATCCCATGTATCTTCATCCCTCTGATGCTCCTACCTCTCTATCTGTTGGTATTCAACTTGTAGGCATGGAGAATTATACTCTGTGAGACTGAGCAATGAGAGTTGCATTCCTAGGGAGGAATAAGCTGAGATTCTTAGATGGCACAATCATTAGGGATACTTTTGGACCAGCTTTAGGACATCTATGGATCGATGTAATGCAATAATAGTTTCGTGGGTTACAGGAAATGCGAGCAAGGAATTATTGAGTGAAATTCTATTTCGTTCAAATACACATTTGATCTGGAAGGAGTTGCAGGAGCGATTCAATAAAGTGAATAGCTCACTTCTGTATTCTCTTCACAAATATATCTTGACCTTAACTCAAGGCACATCATTTGTACTCAGTATACTATTCAAGGTTGAAGGATTTATAGGATGTGTATGATTCAATGATGCCACCTTCTTCACGTGACTGTGAAAAATAAAAGGAATTTGCAGTGCACTTATAATATCAGTGCTTATGATAATTCTTAATGGGATTGAATGGAGGCTATAATCAGGCAAGGAGTCAAATTCTGATAAAATCTAAGGTGATTAATGTGAACCAAGCATATGCTTTGATTGTTAAGGATGAGAGTCAAAAATTTGTGGCAGATAGCAACTATGTTACAGCTGAAACTACGGAGTCCACTGCCTTGTTTACAATTAGAAATGATGTGCCTAAGCAGAAAAGAAATTGGAATGTAGGGTGTGACTACTGTTGGAAAAGACACACAAGGAATGGATGTTTTAAGCTCATGTATTGTGGTTACTGCAACAAGAAGGGCCACCATTAGGAAAATTACTATAGATTAATTGGATATCCACCAGGGTTCAAATCCAAGGCTAGAGCTAATATGGTCGAATGGCATTCTCTTCAATATGAGATTAGTGCAAGTAATCAAGTCAACACCACTGCAAGTAATCAAACCAACACTATTGCACCAATGAATACACATGGACAATATAATATGC
The DNA here is from genome assembly GCA_002018475.1 of Nicotiana obtusifolia. Classification (NCBI taxonomy): domain Eukaryota; kingdom Viridiplantae; phylum Streptophyta; class Magnoliopsida; order Solanales; family Solanaceae; genus Nicotiana; species Nicotiana obtusifolia. The sequence goes on along the minus strand of MCJB01051154.1, from coordinate 52,465 downwards.
TACTTAATATGCTCAGTAAGGCTTCCACATCTGAGACAAGTGCACATATGGCAAGTAAGTGCTTTCTTGTTAAAGATAATGCAGTCTATTGGATAATAGACACAGGGGCTACAAACCATATGACAGGAAGCGAATGTTTGTTATGAATGATGGTAAAGTAGGGAGTGCTGGAAATGTGCAAATGTCTACAGGAGAGTCTGCTAAAAACATAAAAGTAGGAAACAGTCCTTTGACAGGAGATAATATCCTTAAGGATGTGCTTTGTGTGCCAAGTTTTAAATTCAATCTCTTATCACTGTCCAAAATGACCAACGAGCTGAACTGTTGTGCAATATTTTTTCCTGAGCATTTTGTGTTTTAGGATCTTTGCGCTGGGAGAGTGAAGGCGACTGGTAGGGAAGAAGATGGTTTATATATGTTGAGGACAAACTATAAGGAAGCTGGGATAAATGGAGCAAAGTCTATGGCAGTAGAACAGATGATGGAACCTGAAGTTTGGCATAAAAGACTAGATCATGTGCCTATGGCAGTTCTTAGAAAAATTTCTGCATTTAGAAATAAAGATACTTTTCAGTTACAGCATTGTGATGTATGTCCCTTATCTAGGCAAACAAGATTACCATTTCCTGCTAGTACTAGCAGAGCTGATGAACCTTTTTATTTGATGCACATGGATGTATGGGGTCCTTATAAAATTGCAACTTAAAATGAAATGAATTACTTTTTGACATTGGCTGATGATCTGACCCAGATGGACATGGATTTTTTTTATGAGAGTGAAGTCAGATGTGTCTGGGTTACTTAAAACGTTCATTGCAATGACTCTTAATTAATTTGGAAAGATGATAAAGTGTTTAGATCAGATAATGGGTCTGAATTTTTTAACATGTCTTGCAAAAAATTGTTTACACATCATGGGATTTTACACCAAAGTTCCTGCCCTTACATTCCTCAACAAAATAGAGTGGTTGAAAGGAACCATATGCACATCCTAGAAACAGCAAGATCAATTAGATTTCAAGCTAATTTGCCAATTCGATTATGGGGGACATGTGTTGAAGCAAAAGCATATATAATTAACAGGATTCCATCTACTATCTTGAAAGGCAAATCACCTTTTGAAGTATTGTACAACAAACCACCCGCTTTGGCTCACATGAGGGTGATAGATTGTCTTTGTTATGCAACTATACTTTCAAAACAAGATAAGTTTGATCCAAGAGAAATAAAGTTAATTTTGTTAGGATATGGTGTTCTTCATAAAGGATACAAACTCTTTGACTTATCTAATAAAATGTGCTTTACAAGTTGAGATGTTGTTTTCATGAAGGCATATTTCCCTTCCAGGAAAGTCAAAAAATCCCAAGCCCTTCAGTTGTTGATATTACAAAATTGCAGAGATTCTGTATAGTGAATGATCTTGATATTGCAAACAGAAACATTCTATCTGATCAACACACTGAGGACCTCATATCACAGCAGATTCCAAATGTACCAGCAAACCTTGATCAAGAAAATCATAAAACTCAGGACTCTTATCGGGATACGGCAAATCATGTTGAAGACATAAAAGAAGTGGAAGAGACTCAAACAACAGATTTGACTGAAAGAAGATCAGGTAGAACAACGAAGCAACCATACATGTTTGTATCCTATCTTAGATATTATCAACTATGATTGCTTGTCCCACTAATATCAAAGCTTTATCACCAAGTTCTCTACAGATACTGAGCCTAAGTCCTATGCCAAAGTGGTCAAAGACTCAAGGTGGATAAAAGCAATGTAGACAGAGATCAAGGCATTGCAAGATAGCAAGACATGGACAGTAGTCCCTTTGCCAAAAAAAAGAAGAAAATTGGATGTCATGGGTGTATAAGATTAAATATAAAGCCACAGCTGAAGTAGAGAGGTTTAAGGCAAGGTTAGTTGCCAAAAGGGTATAGCCAAAGAGAAGGACTCGACTATCAAGAAACATTCTCCCTTGTTAAAATGGTAACAATAAGAACTGTTATTTCATTGGCAACAATGTATAATTGGGACATTCATCAAATGGATGTCTACAATTTTATTTTTTATTTTTTGCAAGGTGATCTAACTGAAGAGGTGTATAAGGAAAAACCATAAGGATTCACTTGTGAGGGACAACATTAAGTCTTCGACTGCTAAAATTACCGTATGGGCTTAAACAAGTTTCTAGGCCGTGGAATATCAAGATAACCTCAGCATTGACAACTTCTGGCTTCATTCAAAGTCACTTGGATTATTCTTTGTTTACCAGAAGAGTAAGGAATATCTGCAACAAGTTTTTAAAATCAAGGATCTCGGAGAGCTGAAATTCTTCTTAGGGATTGAATTTTCCAAAAGCAAAGAAGGAATTAAAATATGTATTAGAACTCATTTCAAGCTTACAACACTGGGGTTTGACACTTAGTTTGGCATTATAGATGACTGTTGACCTGAGCAGTGTTGGTTTTCATAATTGACAAAGGAATACATGCATGAACCAGGCACATGGACAGTGTACACAGGTGATAGACAGAATCAAGTAAAAGGCATGCACGTGAAAGGGATAAATATAAGTGGTTATTTCTAATAATCCCTGAACGAAAAGGTTGCATATTTGATAAGGAGCGCTGGACTCCTTGCTTAAAGAGAACTCTATCCAAGATAAGGAAGGAGTTAGAAGTTGAAGATAACTAGAACTCTTCCACCAAGGAAGAGTAAATCATTAAAACTCTAGTTAATCTTTATTTACTAACTCTATATATCAGTTGTGTTCTTTTTTACATGTGATGCACATATATTGAAGTTAAACACGAATTGAGAGCAAAATAGCAAGGCATTTTGTGAGCAATTCCTGTGAGATTTAAGAGTGCAATCCTGAAGCTACACGAACCATATTGAAGAACCAGCTCCATAAAGAGTTTTATGTATCTTTCTTTATCTCTAGTTCAAAGTGTAGTAGGCGTTTTGAGTTGTACCTTTCAGCTTTCTATGAAGCAAATTGTACTAGGTACCTGAGTTGTATCTTTCAAGTTAGAGTTCACTTGAAGTAGTCGCAACAACCTGTGGCGTGTTGCTATAAGGGTTAGAGTTAATCCTTAGGTTTGCAAAAGGTTGTAAACTCTAGTTGTATTGTTCAAGTTAGAGTTAACTTGAAGCAGTCGCAACAGTCTGTGGTTGGTTGCTTCAAGGGTTAGAGGTAATCCTTAGGTTTGCAAAAGTTTGTAAACTTTATTATTGGCTTAGAGTTGTAGTGAAGTGCTTGGGAAAAATCCTACTGGGTAGTAGGTTGTGATTTTTTCACCTTTTGAGCCGAGTGTTTTCCCCGTAAAAATGCTTGTGTTCTTTTGCTTTCTGCATTATTTATTCTGCAACTGTAGTGTAAAAAATGCATAAAAAAACCAGGTCATTCGATAATCCAGTGCACATGAAAATCAGGCACCGCACAAATCATCCACCTCTTGTGTGGTATTGAAGTATAAAACATCAATAACAAAGTTCTTGATGATCCTGGTGCACGCTAACGATTGACTGGAAGACTTCTTTACCTCACCATGACTAGGTCAGATACTGCTTTTGCAGTGCAATGTTTGAGCCAGTTTATGTATTGCCCCAAGATGTCACATATGGAGGCTGCCATCAAGGTGATCAAGTATTTGAAAAAGTGCTCAGGCCTGGAGATATTAATGCCAGCAGAAGCTTCCTCTCAACTTATAACCTTTTGTGATGCTGCTTAGCCTCTTGTCCTAATACCAGGAGATCGGTCACTGGGTATCTAATCAAGTTTGGGAGTTCATTGATCTCATGGAAGTCGAAGAAGCAGACCACCATATCCAGAAGCTCAGCAGAAGCTGAGTACCGAAGCTTGGCATCAACAGTAGCTGAAATAGTTTGGGTGACTGGTTATTTGAAGAGTTGGGATACATATTCAGAAATCTGTATCCATATTATGTGACAGTAAATATGGCATACAAATAGCTTCCAATCCAGTTTTTCATGAGCGAACAAAACATATTGACATTGATTGCCACTTCATCCGAGAAAAAGTGCAACTTCGACTTGTTCAACTGTTGTACCTTTCTTCTTCAAAGCAACAAGCCGACATTCTCACTAAAGGACTAGGTGTTACCCAGCATCGTTATCTACTGTCCAAGCTAGCATGAAGAATATCTTCAAAGCACCTAGCTTGAGGAGGGGTATGAAGAAGTTGGATAAATGTCTTACTGTGCACTGAAGCCACCCATAATTAGTTAGTTGAGTTGAGTTAGTTAGCTGTTAGTTGTTAATTATATCGTTAGTAGAGGATAGGTGTACAGCTGGCTACAGTTGTCAGTTAGCTAGTTAGGAGGTAGCTTATTCACTGTATACACTGTCATATATATACACTGTATATATATGAACTAGCTTATTCATTTTGTACTTAATTTTTTATTCTATACAGAAAACTCTCCGAGCTCTGCATGTACTTTCATTCCTCTGTTCTGTGTTCTTTCTCATTTCAATGGTGACTGGGAATTCGATGAATTTTGTCAATACCGAAAATAGACTCGTGGATCGTGGTAATGGACAAGATAGATTGTTAGATGTACGAATAAAGTATAAGAAATCGTACGGGCTTGACCCAAAGCGGACAATATCATATCATGTTAAAAGTATCATTTGGCCGCTTTTGCCTACAGTAAATATCTTTGAGTATCATGCATTAATTGTATTCTAATACCTTTTGTCTAGAATCATTTAAAATTCAGCTATTTTTAACCTAAAAAAAATAGAAACGTCAGGAACAGGATTTTGTATTATGTAAGGGCATATCGGCTATTCTGAAGTTATAACCAGAGTAAATATATGTGATTATACTACAATTAAAAAATATGACTCCTAAAACAATCACGTTAACATATAATTTATTTGAATAATAAAAATCTATAGGATCTTGTTTGTACATATTATTTCTGGCGTATACCGTGGCCCTCTCAAGTCTCAATCCTATATCTTTATATATCGGCTAAACCGCAACTTGTAGTGTGTTATTTTTTTTATTTTTTTTTCATTCGGTGTTCGATATCTGTATTGGAACCTGATTATAGTCCGATTCGTTTCAGGTGGGGCTTCGCTTCCGGTGGGGCTCCATTCGAGAGGTAGCGCTCTCTGTCAACAATTTTTCCATACTCAGAGTTCAAACCTGAGACCTCTAGTTAGGGAGGAGCAACACCATCCACTACACCATATACGTATAATAATTTTCTTTTATTTATTGTTTCATTTTATGGAATCATTTAAGCAAGTCATACCACTATAAAAAAGGTAATCAGCCCATTTTTGGATATACATTCAAAAATTTCAGCTTCATCTGGAATTCCACTTAAGGATATTGTCATTGTTGAAGATATGTACTAACAAATGTTTTATATATAGTTTATTTTTATAATTATCAACTTGTCTAAGAGTTGTTTTCTCTCTCTTTATCCTTCTATCTTTCCTAAAGGGGTTGGCAGAGGCAGATGAAAAATTTAAAGTTTATGTATTATTATTACAATCTCAAGTTAATATGTGATAACAACTTAATTCATTCTCAAATTTTTCGACTGGACTAATACATGTATGAACTCGAACGTTTAGTCTAAAAATAATCTGGGTTTTGTTGGGTAAGGAAACTCGATCACAGGAAAAAATATCCTAACCAATGAATAGACTAGATTACTACCATCAACAATCTCTTTCTTCATGTACGAAACCATCTGCTTATATATGTTAAATAGAATTCCTAATATATGTATATAATCTAGGCAAAAATTATTGGATTCACGTAAACTCATATATTACATGTTAGATCAGTTACTCGGGGTTGGTGATGGAAGAGGAGGGGAGGCTCTGCAGTACCATTGGTTAAAAGAAATTGCCAATTGAACCAACAAGTTGCCCTTTTTTTCGTATACAAACAAATAATGATGATAAAGCTTATGCAATTTGTAGACAAAAAGTCCAGCTACAACTTTCTATGAATAGATTTTCCTTGAAATTAATAGCAATTGGAAATTAATGATCTTTAAAACTTATAACAAGTTGAGTACACTGTACATTGTAAGTATCACGAGATTCCTTCATCAATATAATGACCTGGCATATGATTTAAAATGGACAATTTGACAAAAAGGAAACTGCGTACTAATTAAAGTTGAGCTTTTGGTACTTCAATGGTTAAATTTATTAGTACAACCTAATGAATTAAATTCTTGAAACTTCTGATTTGCATTATATATTGCAATATGCATGTTAAATAGGGATATATAGGAAAAACCAAAAAAAAAAGGAACAATAATTCAGTCAAGGGAACATAAGTGGAGATGGGAAATCAAAGCCCGCCATGCTTTTGGGCAAGTTCGGATCTTCTATATAGCTACAACTTTTGACATTTATGAGTAAAGGTTAGGGGAGAATCAGCAATGAAAGATTAGTACGATCGTACCAGTACTAACACACTAAATCCCATTACAAAAGTCATTTAAATATTTAAGCATACAGTACTTTAGAGTCAGAGTCTTGGAGCAACAATAAAGGTTTCTATGTGACCTATAAGTCATGAGTTCAAGACGTGAAAGCAACCACTAATGCTTGCAGTAGGGTAGACTGTCTACATCAGCGGTCCTTCTCTGGACCCTGAATGAATACGTGATATGCTTTACGTATCGAACTATTCTTTTTTTACGGTACTTCAGAGTCTAGTGATAAATGTGAGAGTCCTCCCTTTAATAGGTGCTAGTGCAATTATCACAGTTGCGCTTCCGTTCTCAATCTTTTAGTTTCCCAATGTGATAAAAAAAATTGAAAAGGAGAACAATCTGCACTATTCAAATACATCCTTGGACATCTACAATCACTTTGATTTTTGATTCACCGGAAATTTCTCATAAAAGAGAAAAGAATAGGAACTTTAAAATTTGCAAAATTAAAAGGTGACCTTTAAATCAGCCAATGGCTTTGTTTTTACTCTTAAACATTGATCCCTTTTATGTTTAGGTGTCATTTAAAACCTGTGCCTATCGAAGATATGTAATATATTCAAGGAAGAGCAGATGAATTTCATTTTTTTCTCACTTAAACATGGGGCAAGTGCACAGATAACTATTTTCAGGAATGCTATTTAGAGATTAGCTAGTACTTATTCTGTCATAAAATTTTAACTTAAAAAACTTAACTTTAGAACAATTCAGAAAACTTTATCCTGAAAAATTGAAATTCAGAACACACTGACTAATTTCTAAATACCAACCCTGTAGAATGACTACCTAATGTCGTTTTCACCTTTAAAACGCCCGAAAATTTTCGTTTAGTTGGTAAAGTTGAGGCCTCTAACAAAAAGGCCATGATATATGAATTAGCCCAACATTAGTAGGCCAAGAACAGAAACAACTTTGGATCCTTTTCAAATTTATGATGACATTAGTGGAAATTGGCTCAGCAGTTCTTTCGCCTCTACTGCAGATGCAGTCCAATCCAATATTATTTCTGTTTCAATTTGTTTGGACCTTTTCAAAGTATGAAAATTAAATTAATTAATTTTAATATGAATTTGAACATAGATCTTTTAAGTTTTTTAAAATAAAATTTACATATTTAAAAACTAAAACGCTTTCACTTGCCTCTCATCGTGAGTGATTCTCTCACTCTGCACGCACACAAAAAGCGAACCGAGCTTAACTTAGTAGCCTTTATGTTTTTTCAAGCCTTTTAATATGTTATTAGTTAAGCGCAAGCCTTACTGTCATGATATACTAGATTCATCCCTTTGTCGCTTAGATTCAGAATTTGTTTTTAAGAAATAGTCCTCTGGTGTGTGCAGTGTATCGACTGCATAGCTTCAACGCACCCAATGCCTACTACTCAATTTACACATCCTATTGAACAGTTCTAAAATTCTATATGTATCTCTCTTGTTTAGGAGCGAAGCTAGTGTGTTGGTAAGGGGATAACTATGGTCCAAAAATTATATTGTCTTAAGAAATTCATAAATATGTACAAATTATTAATTTAGCACCCAGTAACTTAAATGAACTAGAATTCTCAAACTGTAAGCTTAAGCTTCAAATCGTGGCTCCACCTCTGTCTCCTGGCTCCTTGAACTCATCCATCACCCTTAGTTCCTCACGTAAAAAGCCTGTATCAATTATCAAATTGAAGCACCGGCTAGGGGTGTAAATGGTTCGATTTGTCCAGTTATTATGTAAAATTCATACCACACTAATTTTTTGGTTATTCCGTTATGTATAATCAAAATTGAATTTTTCGAAACCGTCTCAATCTTATCGGTTTCTCTTTGTTATCGATACGCTTCCGTTAACTTTCGGTGTTTTTTTGAATATGTCATGTAAAAGTCACTAGTAGGAGTATAATACAAAAACAAACGTACTTTTATAAGAATTAGTACTTTCTTGACATTTTTCATTTGAAAGGGTGATGAATTAAGAAAATATGAAAGATGGGTAGAGTATAGATCCATCACCTATTCTACAGCGGCGTAAAAGAAACTAAGCAAATTAATATAAAAAAATATAAATCATACAAGTGGAAAAATATTAACCAAGCTGAGACCGAGACTCAAAAGATTGAATATTCACAAAGATAAATCTAAATCATACGAAAGAAAACATATTTAATATATTGTAGTTTGCTACTCTATTGCTACAATACCTTGTGTCTTAGCTTGCTAGTGAATATGTTGGAAATAATTTAGTTTCGCATGTATCTACATACTTAACTGTTGCGATCTTTTGGTCTTAGTGCTACAGTTGTGAAATGATACAGGTTTAGGTGTCGATTTCCGGTGTCATGTCTAAGTTGAGTTATTCATAGGTGTATCTATATCCTGAATTTGGAGCAACTATTTTAATGTTTATTATACTCATCTCAATGTGAGAATTCACAATAACTTGTTCCAGGTAGTACACTAAAATTGTGTTAAAATGATACAATTTTTAAGTAATAATGCAACATGAAAAGCATTACAAATCAGTAGGCACTATACAAAATAGAAATATTTTCATAACATTACAAACCAGTTCATCAATACAAAAAGATTCATGTGCATTTTGATTACAACAATACATTTCATCAACAACATTTAACTTGATCAAAGACAATAAGCACTAATTGGTCTTAACTAATGCATTACTGCATCATCATTGCTGCAAGAAAGCCAACAAACAGTGCAAACGATATCAAAACAAACATCTTCATCTTCAACAATTTCTCTTCCATCCCCCTTGTTTTATTCACTTCAATATTTTTACAACCTCTAATACATCAACTTTTTCTAGCAATTTGTCCCTTTCAACTTTGCACGTATCCAACAACTGATGCAACATATTGATTGTCACATTAGCAACATCTAATTTACACTGCAACTTGTTGATTTCTATCAACGCTCTGTCCAGGTAGGCTTCGTTTTGCCATTTTCAATATCCGCACGACTCATTCTAACAAAAACAACCAATTATGAAATTTGTATTATACCTTCAAACAACGAATCACAAGCAAAATTAAAACTTACTTCAGATTTAGCATACTTATAGAATCTCCTTCCGGGATTTTGAGGTGTGGTTGATTTGAAGTTCTTGGCAATCTCCCCACAATGGCATCCCTCTTTGATGTAGCAGTTGAATCGGACTTTGAACCCACCTTTGAGCTGAATTTTGAGTTTTGCAATTATGAATTTTGAGTAATAGAGATGAGACGACTTTTCTCTGATTAAGGGGACGAAATTAGAGTTCCGAACTCTATATTTAATTGGAGAAAGGGTGGGTCAAATATGTGGGTCGGAGCGGATTCGATCCAATTTAGGTTATTAAAAAGAACCAAACAGCCTTGAGCTTTAAATCCACGCCACGTGTCTATTCCATCTGTTTAGGAGTATTTTTATTTAATACTGTAACGATAATGAGTTTTTTGACCCGATAATATAACCAAGAAGATTTTTAAACAATTGTTAAAGTAGAGGGATAGATCAGACCCTTTACCGAAATTAAGAAGCAACAGCAGGTAGCATCAAATGACTTCGCCAATGAGTTTCAAGATTTGACTTAGGAAAGGTGGCTGAACATTCTTTATTTCAGTGCAATCTCTTCTTTGACAGAACAATTATGTCTACGGATTTTCCTCCCAAATTAAGATTTACATATTGAACATCTGTATCCTGTACCATCTCCGATATGAAAAGCGAAATTGTCAAAATTTCTATGCACCAAAAAATTAACTCAGAATTCATGCCAAAGTTTCATTCAAAAGTTAACAACATGCCAGGGCTAAGTCAGTCTCCTGTAAAATTCCAACTTGTGACATCTCTTTCTCATTATTTTGGGTAATGCTTCTCCAAATAACTGGCCAGCTTTCTTTGACTGAAATGGTAGTTACTCCTTACTAAGTGTGGCTGCAGTATTATCACCATCAATCTACTAATTAAACCCTACACCATTAGCACTTAGAGAACCTTCTTTAAACCATTATATGTCATAAATCCTCTCCTTAGCTTCCTCTTTGAACTAGACTATACCTTTGTGAGTTCCTCCCCATGTATTCTATGCCACATGGATTTTAGTTTCATCTTCCCATATTTGTGATATCCCATTTTACAACTTATTCTCTTTTTTCAAACTACTAAAAAACCATAAACACACGTAGTCCAGCTCTATTCACATGAACTGGGAATTCTCATACCAGGCGATCAATAATAATATTGCATTGCAACAACGTGTAAACGTGACTCTCTTTTGAGGACTGCAGCGCAACAATGCTTTGTTAGAATGTGACTTCTCATGATATTGCAACCCCTATACAACCTTATTGTGCGATAAACTTACACCAAAGATCAGAATTGATTCAGTACAGATGCTAAGGAACACAACAAAATTCGCAGTTCAACCATAGAACTCAATCAAACTCAACCTTTAGTAAGTACTTAGAAGATAAAAACCTAAGGTAGCACAGCCACACATGCATAATAAATGAGCTTTCATATTAGTACACATGACTATTACAGAAAGATGGTTTTCTCTTTATTATCATCATAGGAACACCAACACCTTGCAAATGTTAGCAAACTAGTTACTCAATGTTACCACTGTACAGCAGAATCTTGTTCGATTAAAGAGCAGCTGAATTCTCTGATCCAAAAACTTATCAAGAATCAGCTATCCCTTGGCAGAAAGGAAAGGGATAACCACAGTTCCTCAAAAGGGAAAAAACAAAAACACAAAGAAGAGTATCTTCTGTAGTAGTCCTATTTTTTTTCCTTTTCCTAGAACCAAAAAAATGACCTTGTTGAACTAACATGGTAAACATTCAAAAACTTCGGCTATTGCACAAATCCAGCAATCAACCAACAGTACTAGATCCATCTGATTAAAAAAGCAGCAGTACATCATCTTGTTAGCCTGCGCGCAAGGGCTCAGTAGAACTCTAGAACACACCACATTCATTACCAAACTACCAAAATTTTATTGGAAATCAAGGAAACACAGGTCATCCAAGCTGAAGTTGAAGTCTTCCTGCCGTCCTGGCTTTAAAAAATCAAAATTATAATCATCCACAATAGGTGCTAGCTGCTGCATTTGCTGCAAATCATTATCATCTGTATTTTGCAACTGAGATGACGGATTAGAGAACTGGTTGTTGTCATAGGCATCACTCTGCAGTCGATATGAAGAATCATACGCATACTGATCTCGATTGACAGGAACAGAACCAGAAACTTGGTTGGGAGCCGAGGTATCCAGTGGAGACGAATCTAACACGCCTAATAGCTCGTCCACATCAAACATCTCATCATCCCAACAGAAGTTGTCTACATTATCTTGGCCACTCGTCATTGTACCATAATCAAAGGCAACAGGCTCCTCTTTAATTTCAACAATCCCTCTTTCATCCAACACGCCCTTAGCCTCGTCTTTCGCTTCCTCTTTCATTGAGCTCGAAGGTGTTCCAGGTTCATAAAAAATACTCTTCGCGCCATCACTTCTCGATTCACTTTCGAGATCTTCAAATTTAATCTTAGGAATGTTGGTCTCAGTGAGGCTTGAGGCTGTCGTAGAATCAGACTGAGACATTGTAGGCAACGAGGAATCATCCTTACAAGACTCATTCGACGAAGGATAATTCGGAAGATTAAGCCTAGCACAAGGACCATACATTGCTCTAGCAGCTTCATCATAAGCAAGAGCACCCTCAATTGCAGTATCAAAAGTACCTAACCAAAGTCTTCTCCCTCTATGCGGTTCCCGAATCTCAGCAACCCATTTACCCCATGTCCTTTGCCTAACACCTCTGTATTTACACCTCCCGTTTTCGGGACCTCCTTTACCTTTCATACATCCTTTCTTTGATCCTTTAGCAGGAACTTTACGCACCGGCTTTTTCCCATCATCACTAGACTCTAGTTTCTCATTGACCTCTTTCCACTTTGCTAGTGTCTCTGCTACATTCGTTGGTGCATCTTTTCTACTCCTTGATTTCTTCTTTCTTGTATAATCCAATGGTAGAGAAATCATATTTGAAGCTTGATCAAGTATAGCCATATCTCTGTTCCTGTAAATAAAAAAGAATATAATTGTCAGCTATTATATATATTTATAGACAAGGTAAGCAAACACCAGCAGAAGCCTTGGCGAGCAAGTAAAAACGCCTGTCTTTAATATAAAACTGTTTCCCTCCTCGGCAAGAAACCCAAAAATAAAAGTAACACCTTTTCTTCGCGAGCAAGTAAACCAATTCCTTTCCGCTAAAATTTAGTTTCGCACTATCACAGATTCAACATGAAAAATCAAACAACAGTCCAAAATTACACCAATTTATTTAACCCTATTTAGCAATGTTATATTTCTATCACCTCTATCAACTCTCAGAGAATATACACACCCACACTGAAAATTTTAGCAAAAAGGAAAAAATTCAAGAAATTTCTATGATCCCAAAAAAATTAACTCAGACCTTCTATATCTACTAAAAAAATCACTAAATATGTAAAAAAGAAAAAAGAAAAACCTAAACTCAAAACCCACCAATTACTTCTTCGTATTCCTAAATCCTTCAAATCCTAAAACGAATAAAATATTAAAAAAGATGACAAATTGTGATTTGATAATGGTACATATAAAGGATAAAAATCAACACATACCTTGAAATATTATCAGATAACTGCACCAAATTCGCCTTCTTTTGCAGAATCTCTACAATCGATAAATGCGTTCGCTTCACAAAACCTTTTTTTTACTTTTCTTCTGCTTTATATGGAAATTAAACAGAATTGGTAAACAGATCGGAATAGTTTGGTTTGATTTAATACTAATTTGAGAGTGATTTTTTCTTGGACAAGTTTCTTACACGAAGAGAATCAGAAAACCAAAGGGAGAGGGGATTCTAAAGGAATATTTATAGACTTCACCAGATATTTTTAAATTTGAGTTTTTTAAAATTAAATATCTAGTGTTTGTAAAAGTGGTGACGTGGCAAGTTTTTGATTAAGTCGTGGCTCTTTGACTACCGCGGGATGTGACACGTGTCAGCAGAAAGTTCACGAACTTCTCGTTTTCCCTTTTCTTTGTGCTGAAGAAATCCTGTTTTGCTTTATATAATTGACCTTAATGTTGAAATATATTTCAATTATGCCATTGAGTTCGAGATTGATCTGATTTCTTCACTAAGGGGTTTCAGAAACTGCTACCAACTTCTAGGAGCCAACCATTTACAAGTTAGTGGCTAATTATAGGAAATTTTTACCTGGTATAATTAAATTATATATTATATTTATCATAAATAAAGATACTTTAAAATTAAGTATAATACATAGTTATATATTAAGTTTTATAGCAGATACCCTCTAAGAAATTTTTAACCCTAAACTATCCTTTTTCTCTCTTCTTCCTTTCATCTTCGTACTATATAGCCTAGCCGCCTCCCTCATCTCCCTTAAATTCTCTATTATTATGGTGTTACAATCTCGTTGAAGAACCACAGCCGACGTATCGTCGGAACTAGCGTCTTCCTTTTTATTTTTTTCTCTCCTTTGTGCTCTTTTTTCCCTCACCCGTTATGAAAATTTCTCAATTTAGTACCTCAAATTTCTCAATCCAGATCGGCATTGTCATTACCTCCACCGCACCGTCATCTCTGGCTGGAATCCATAGCCAAGCGCTCGAATTTTTAGGATCCGATTGTTTTTTCTCATATCTGAGTGTACTTCTTAGATTTGAGTATATTTTATTTCTTATGGCCGGATTAAATATAACAAAATAGATATTATGGCCGGATTTTTGTTCGTTTGGTCGGATTTTTCTAGATTCAATGTGATAGTATATTCTCAGATCTGACCGGATTTTTGTGCATCTCCATTATTAGTTTTAATTTAATGTATACAGTATTTTGCTTGTCCGGAAGATGTCATCTCCGGCGAACTTTCTTCTCTTCTTTGCTATTGAGTCACACATACATTGTATTTTGTGCAAATACACTCAAATTTGAGTATCTTTCAATGCAAAAACATTTTATTTTATTTTTTGTATTTTTGCCTGTATTTATGAATTTCGAAGGTTATTTTTTGTGATGGATCCCTATATTTTTTGAATTTTTGTTGTTTGAATACATTCAAATTAAATACAGTAAATTAAACAAAGTGTAAAAGCATCTATGACTGAATATAGTAAATTGATTACAGCTGAATATCACTGTTTTGTGATTTTTTATTGTTTGAATACAATCGAATTGAATACAGTAAAATTAAATGCAACGTAAAATAGTTAAGAATGTATACAACCTAATTGAATACAGGGCATACATCCGAATTGAATAGAGTGTTATACACCCTGTTTTTTGATTTTGTTGTTATTTGAATACAATTGAATTCAATACAGTAAAATTCAATACAATGTAAAATATATAAAAATGAATACATTCGAATTAAATACGACGACATATATCTCATGGTCAAACAATTAATAGCTACGGAATGTAATTAGCTAAATTATAACTACGCCAGCAATAAACCTCCGAATAATAATCATTTTTGAAAATTGTGTTTAAGGCTTTGTTTGTCACATATATTATTTACTTGTACACAATTGAAAGACGAGGTAAAAAATTTATTAGAAAATTATTATTTTAAAGTACACATTATTATTTAAATTTTATAATGTCACGGAAAATTATCAAATAACAGAATGGCCCCTATTTTACGACTTATCCGTAATCGTAAGTAACAATATGATTTCTTCTTCTTTTTCTTTGTATGTCTTCCTTTTTCAATTTATAAGTTTATATGATTGTCTATTTCAAGTTAATATCATATTCGGTGTTCGAAATATACGGAACTAATTAATCTTTATTCATGCCGTAAAAAGCTTATTTTAAATAATTAAAGATGAATGAGTATTTACAAATTTTTCGACCTACTACTTTAATATTTTTACTGTCATCACTAGCGTAGAAATTAGATTGATATATGAGATCATATTTAATCTTGCAGCATAAATCACCAAAAAATTGCTTTTAGACTTCATTTCAAAAGTGTACGTAGTATTCTTGCATTTTTAAAATTCTTTTGTTAGAATTTTTTTAATTTCATCATTAGCTCTTAAACTAATACTTAAGCTTTTAAGTCAATCTAATAACCTATCTTTTGGATTGGCTATCTTCTAAATTTTCGATGCCCAATCTTATAATTCGCGTCCCCTTATTTTTTATTCCCTCCCCTAATTTATGATAAAAATTCTTAAAAGAAAAAAGAGGCGAAGTGAATAAAAATATGGTTCTCCCTCTGTTTTTATTTTTGAACGAGACATTGCGCTTATTGAGAGTTAGTTTAATTAAAATTTGAAGTTAAATTAAATTAGTTTAATTTAATATTTTTAAAATTAAAATTTAATATTTAAAAATTATACAAAAAGTATTATAAATTATAATTTTCTCATGTCAATATAATAAAAAGTATTTTATAATTTTGGTCAAATTACACATAATTTGAGGCTCAAAAAACAAAATAAATAATAACAATAACAAACTTAATATAATCTTATAAGTGAGGTATGTGAAAGATAATATATATATAATTTTATTACCTATAAAATTATTTTCGATAAGAAAAATGTATTATTTAAGTTGAAAATTCGAAATTGAGTGAATAATACAAAAATCAAAGCCGCCAGTGTGATTCTCGAAAAAGATTAAGTGGGGACAAGAAGATACGATTTCGATATCTGCATGGCTGACACTTATCTATTTGCAAAATGTAACTCGTGGGAAATGGATTGCTTTGACGCGTTGGATAGAAGATGTCAGCAGTGACCTCCTTTCTGTTTTCTGTCTTGTTGGTTTTTTTATGTGAGTAAAAGGTGTTCGTCGAACACTAAGCTCACTGCTCAACCTTGCGGCGCAGTGGACAACGACTTTTATTAGAGTTTCGAATTTTTTTACGTATAAGATTTCAGTATAACGCAGAAGGTTCATTATTCAGTATATTATGCTGGAGTTTTTCGTATTTTAATTAGGATATTTTTGTTTAGATTTTATTTTTATTTTATTATATTTTTAATAAATTTGCTAATACCAGCTAATTTATGTAAAATACTCATTAAACTTTAAATAATTAACTTTTTCTATCCATTTGAAAATTATTTACAATATAAACTAATTACCCTACCTAGCACTCATTACTCATTTGGCTTGGCTTAGCTTGATTTGGCTTGGCTTGGTTTATGTAACATTTCGTACCTTTGGGCTGGGTGTGGACGTGTTAAATGAATATTAATGTGACATCTTAGACATATGAAATCCTATCGGGATGAGTATGGGGGAAAATATTTGTTTTGGAATCAAGACGGAAAGTGAGGTGTATAACATTCGATAAAATCGACTAAATTTATGGAAGGTTTGTCTTCTAGCAAGATTTCGTAAAAATATGTTGGAAATTTGGAAAAACATAAAACATAAAAGTTGTAGACCTTTGAAATACCTTTCCAATGATATATTGTGGAGCCTGAAAAGATTTCTGAGAAAAAAAAGTTATGTGGGTTTTACTGGACAATGAGTCGTATGCGCGCGCCAGATGGTCCTGCGCCCGCCCGCGCACTTGTGGCAGTGCTACTGCTCTCCTAAGCGTTCAGGTGTGCGTTTAGGCCTTCAGCTGCACGGGAGGGCACCCCGGGAGTTATTTTAAAACCCTACTTCGTCGTTCATATCTCAAAACATAAAAATTTGCTCTAGAAAGGGAAGCTCTCAAGAATCTAACTTCCTTCAAGATCCCTCCATCATCCAAGGTAAGTTCTAATGGTGATTCTAAGTTAATTTTAATTTTTCACTACCTTATTAACATGGGTAAACCCTTCAAATTATTAGATATTCGATTGGGACATCATTGTTGAGAAATGAAACCCTAAAACTCGAATTCAAAGAGGATTAAACGTCAAAGGTAATATCTTCACTCTCTAATTAATTATAGCATTGGCTTAATGATTATAGATTTTAAGTTCATGAGATATGAGTTGATGGGTTTGATAGAAAAGCATGAACGGTTATAGGTTTGGGTTGTTGATTGTTGATTATTGGTTAAGGGTGTTGTTTATCTTATGGATGATGAAAAATGATATTGAAATAGTAATTTGAGATTTTAGAATTATCTAGGAGCAAGAGAATGAGTTATTGGATGTAGAAACACCATTAAAAAGAGCAATGAAGCTTTATGCCCACAAAGTGTTTGATAAAATGCCTAAGTGACCAAAACATGAGTATTATTGCTAATATGGAATCTCTTGGACTTGTATTGATATAGATTAAAGTTGAAAGGGCTGGCGAATGTTGTATTATGCTCAAGAGCAGGAAGTTAAGGTACGTGAGGCTAACTCTCTATGTTTGGGAATGTTAATGATTCTCCCTACACTACGTTTCTTTTGCAATGTTACTAATTTTCTCAGAAAGATAGTTAAATTTAGTTCCTTGAATAATTGCAAAACTTATATTCTCTAACTTCATAACTCGTTCATGACTTTCATTATGAACGTTGTGAGCTCAGTGCGTAATCAATATAGATCTTAGTATATCATAAACAATTGAAGTTTCAGTTTTCATAATCATTTCAAGAATACATATCTCAGTCTAGTCCTACTCAGTATTCCAGTATCATGTAACTCAATATGATTTAGTATTTCAACATCACATATTGCAGTATGATTCTCAGTTCCTGAATTTAAATCACTGAATGTTGAATACCTGTATTTGGGCCTGAGGCCGTAGTTTATATGCTTTATGCATAATTGGGCCTGGTGTTGTAGTTTATGCTTTATGCATGTTTGGGCCTGAGGCCGCAGTTTATGCTTTAAGCATTTTTGGGCCTGAGGCCGTAGTATACGTATACTTGGGCCCGAGGTCGTAGCTTGTGCACATATATATTGGTCCTGAGGTCGTAGTTTATTCAGATAAACATGTGGTTCATTATTCAGAAGAGGGAGTACTCATATCCTTACTTTCTTTGTTTATTTCAGTTATCAGTTATCATTTCAGTTATCAATTATCAGTTATCATTTCAATTTCAGTTTCAGCAGTTATCATTTCAATTACCAAGTATTAGTTATCACTTCAGTTATCAGTTATTAATTTTGTTTAAGTTTTAGCATTTACAATTCTTTCTTTCAGTTGCTTTACATAACAATGCAATTCAAATGTACTAACGTCCCTTTCGCCCTGGGCCTGCATCTCATGATGCAGATAACGATTTACAGGTTGACAATTCAGGGCGCTAGAATTCTCGTACCAGCTATTTGGTGAGCCCCAATTCTTTCGGGGTATTATCATTACCTTAGAGTCTTTCAGTATTTACAGACAGTTGACTGTTTCAGTACTTCATTAGAGGCTTTATAGACTAGAGTAACAGTTAGACAGAGCCACATGCTTTTCATGTTAAGTAATGTTGGCTACAAATATGTTTCAGACTTAAATTAGTATTTCCGCACTTGATTTATATCATTCAGATTTTTAGTATATCAGTATGTGCAGCGGTGAAGTTAGGAATTTTTCCAAGGGTATTCAAATTTGAAAGAAGTGAAAAAAAACTTTCCGACAAAGGGTATTCAGTATGTATTATATACCTCTATAATATTGTATTTTACGGATATACACAGTGTAATATTTCGACGAAAGCCACCCTTATAAGCATGTGGCTTCGCCACTAAGCATGTATTAGTTTATCTTTCGTATTATGATATCACATGTTGATTCAGCCAGTCAGTTGGTTGTCACATGTAGTCAGGCTCCGGTGCCGTGTTACGTCCACACCCAGGTTCGGGGCGTGACAGTTTAGTAGCTTAATTTGACTTTATTTGGTTGGCTTTGATTGGGTATTAAAAAAAATAGATAGGAAAAAAAAAGGATAGGCAGGGGCGGGTAATTATTTTCTGTTGCATGGGTATTTGCTAAACTTCCCCATATTTCAATGGGAATGTTACACAAGTAGCCGGCCAGATTTAATGTTTACTTTTTCTGGCCGGTAAATATACATTATACATTAATTATACGTAGTTATACATATATTCTACAAGAATTGTACATATATTATATATTCACCAGCTATTTGTAGTTTAAGAAATTAGGTGGGGGCTATATGGGTTAATTCTTCTTTTTCAATAACCATCCGTAAATATGGTTTGACCTCTTTTGGTGGCATCCGTGCTATTGGGCTACTTATGGCTCAAGGTAAACTAGGACCATAAATGGAACAACTTAGCCCATATGAAGAACTATTTGAAGCCCAAATCCAAGGACAGCCTTGTTTTTTGGCAATTTGAGTTCTGAACCCATAGATTGAAGATCTTGGATCCGTCGATAAGTAGACAAAAGCAGAATTATAAGAAAATGGTGAAGTTCAAATAATCCTAAACTTTAAAGATAAAGATTTGGCATTTAGATTCTTCGTTTAGAAAAAGAATGAAAGCCCAAGGAGGAGTCAGGCCTTCAATTTTTATATCATTTTGAACATTACTTCTTTTTATTTTAAATTTTTATATAAAGTAATTTACAAAAGTATAAACTAGATAAAAGTACCGCATTAAGGTTTTTATAAATTTTAAAAAATATATGAAAAAGTTTGTGTGACTCATCAAATAGTAAAAACTTTCAAAAAGTCAGTAACAGCTGCTCCCTCTATTTCTCTCTGCAGTAATAAATTCAGAGTTAGCACAAATTATATGCTTTTAAAAAGATTAATTTAACTCTATAAAATATTACCTACAAATTACAATTTACATCTGCCCCTCAGACAGAATTAGTAGCACCAAATGTGAGGTATTATCACTTGTAGCCCGCATCAAAAACTATTTACATTCAGTAGTCAAAAAAGTATGTAAAATTTATATACTTTTTGTATATATATATGCGTGCGTGGAAAATATACTTCTAGAACACAAAAAGAATAAACTAATATAACACGTTGTCTCTGTATAAGCACAAATTGCTGTCATGACGTGCGTAAGTACGTCTTTAGAACTTTTCCTCATCAATTGTGCAAAAAAGAAAAAAGAGAAAGGGAGAAGTCAAAGGATGAAGGAATGTGGTTTTTTGATAGACCACCTACTTAAGCACATCACTTAAATCTAAGGCTTGTCGTTGTAGACTTCTCTAACTAAATTTCTAGTTAGAATACAGAACCAATCAAATCTTTAACGAACTCATTTATTAGACACAACAAACTGAAGATGACCTTTTGCCATCTTTGATTTCACCCTCTAGACTTCATCCAATTTGGGTTAGTAGCATATTTTACTTGCACTGAATAAAACAGTCCAGGAACCTTGCAATAACGGTAAAATTGTCTATATGCGACCTAAAGTTACGGGTTTGAGTAGCAGAAGCAGCCACTAATGCTTGCATTAGGATAAACTGTGCTGCTCTTCCTAGAACCCTGCGTGAACGTGGGATGCCTTGTGCATAGGGTTACCCTTATCTATTTCTAAATAAAACAATTTGATGCATTAGTTTTCGCTATGCGCATGACTCGAGGAAGTAAGGGTCAGACCCGGACCGTATTGGGTGTATGCACGCAACCTTATTTGCATTTTCACAACAATATTATTTGTACAACTTAAGCCCACGACTTCCTAGTCACATGATGGCTAACTTTTTATTAGTGCCCCAAAGTTCCCATTCAAATCCAAATACATATTCAAGTATCTAACAGGAGTAATAAGCCTAACCTTCAAAATTTATTTCTTTTTTCTAATTCTAGTAAAGATCTTGTCGTGCGACACCAACCTATGACTTCTATGACCTAATAGATTTTTACGTTCTAACCAATTCTTGGTCACTGCTTTTTAGAGTTTAAGAAGTAATAAGCAATGCCAATTATGGTTTGGAGCTATTGGTTCGTTGGATTTGAAATATAATCTACGGTATATTTATTCTTATATATCACAATAGCTTTAGCTAATATAGTAATTTGATGTCATAAATTAAATAAACTACCAAATAATCTATAGAGTAAATTACTCCTATGTCGAGTACACACTTTGAATAAATAAAACTAATCCGCACTCAGTGCAACAAACCGTCTCAACTTAATTACCATGATTAAGTGATTTGACGTGAAAATATATATTAATTAAACAAGTGTATACGTAAACACATTCATGTATCCATTGACTTGATGTAAACCTCCAAATCAACGCAAAACTCAAGTTCATTTCTTATCTTTCAATATTTTTTCGAGGGTGAGGGGGTTGGGGGTGCGCACGTGCTTAATCTGTAGCGACCCTTCTTCATTTCTCTTATTTCAATATTCCTATAACCATGACTAGCGAAAAGGTTACATATGAAAGACACATGTCATGCATTTATTTATTTCGTGTAAACAATGAGTGTGTCTATAATTTTTTTTTCCCTTATTTGAAGACTATATTATTTCATTTCCTTGTTTTTGTTATATAAGCTGATGTTTTCACCAGTTATCTAACAAAGAGCAGAAATTTCCTTCAGTTTTCTGATAGACTAGCTAGGATACATGGTATATATTCATAACACCCAAGTTTGTTGGATAACAACACATCTTTGATGCTAAGCAAAAACCATAAAAATGATGTTTCCTTGAAAATTGAGAATATAACAAACTCAAAGAAAAAGACTAATAATGCAAGCATTATTCATGAATATTTATGCAGTTAGAGATGGGCTAAGTTGGTGAACCAACACCTTCTACAGGGTTGAACTAAGTTTTGAAAACATAATCTGTCAACCTCAGACTACTTAGTTCTCTCTTCTTTTCTCTCTATAAAAACAGAACCTCAACTCTACTATCTTTCACAAACAAGCACTGACTTCTATCTACTAATACTCAGAAATAGTTTTAAGAAAAGGAAAAGAATGGAAGCTTTCAACAGCATTGCTAACCCTTTGAGCTCTTTCTTCTTTATATGTATTTTGCTTCTCTTTGCAAATGCAGCATTTGGGAAAACTCACTACCATGACTTTGTTGTAAGCTATCTTAGATTTCCCTTTGTTGTATGCTAACATTTCGTAGATTTTACAAACTCTTATGATACTGACCTCTGTTTTATTGTAACAGATTCAAGCAACACCAGTGAAGAGGCTGTGCAAAACTCACAACACCATAACGGTGAATGGACAATTCCCTGGACCAACATTAGAAGTAAACAACGGGGACACTCTAGTTGTCAACGTTGCTAATAAAGCTCGATATAATGTCACAATTCACTGGTAAATTCATGCATGCAAAACTCAAATGAACTGATATATGTTACTCAATAAAATAGACACGATTAAATGTAATGACATTTTTCTTTACATTTTTATACTATTTTGCTGTGTATCAAAAGGCATGGAGTAAGGCAAATGAGAACAGGATGGGCAGATGGACCAGAATTTGTCACTCAGTGTCCGATTAGACCAGGAAAGAGTTACACTTACCGGTTTACAATTCAAGGACAGGAAGGAACTCTTTGGTGGCACGCTCACAGCTTGTGGCTCAGGGCTACGGTTTATGGAGCTCTAATTATCCATCCAAAAGAAGGAGAATCCTATCCATTTCCTAAGCCCAAAAGAGAAACACCAATTATGCTTGGTACTACTTCTACCTTCTCTTCAATACCAAAAGCTTTGATCATTTCTGAAAACAAGTACTAGTTTTCATTTTCTCATATATTCTATTTTTTAGAAATTTCGTTGAAATGATAGTTTGACGATGATGATCAGGTGAGTGGTGGGATACAAACCCTATTGACGTTGTAAGACGAGCAACAAGGACAGGAGCAGCTCCTAATGTATCAGATGCATACACCATCAATGGTCAACCGGGTGATCTCTACAAGTGTTCAAGTAAAGGTTAGTTCTAATCTCAAAATATTTGAAGTTCCAAGAATGTTAGTATAAAGTCTAATTTCCACTAAACCATGTTATGCTATTCACTAAAATATGATTAAGCATCTTAGGTACTCAGGACATGCTTACATAGAAATCATGTTAATGCAGATACTACCATAGTCCATGTGGACGCCGGCGAAACCAACCTCCTCCGAATTATCAATGCTGCACTCAATCAACAACTTTTCTTTACTGTGGCCAACCACAAGCTTACTGTTATTGGAGCAGATGCCTCTTATGTTAAACCCTTTACAACATCAGTCCTTATGCTCGGACCAGGCCAAACGACTGATGTGCTGATCAAAGCCGACCAGCCACCAGCCAAATACTACATGGCAGCACGTGCCTATGCTAGCGCTCAAGGGGCCCCCTTTGATAATACCACAACCACAGCTATCCTAGAGTACAAGACAGCTTCTTGTTCTTCCAATTGTGTCAAGACTACTCCAGTTTCCCCATCTTTACCGGCATATAATGACACGGCCACTGCTACAACCTTCACAACCAAATTCAGAAGCCCAAGAAAGGTCGAGGTGCCCACTGAAATCGACGAAAATCTATTCTTCACAGTCGGGCTAGGACTCAACAACTGTCCAAGAGGTGCTCGCTCCAGAAACTGTCAAGGTCCAAATGGAACTCGATTCACCGCCAGTATGAACAATGTATCTTTTGTTCTACCATCCAACTTTTCGCTGCTACAAGCACATCACCAAGGCATACCTGGTGTTTTCTCAACTGATTTCCCAGCAAAACCACCTGTAAAATTTGATTACACCGGTAATGTAAGCCGATCACTGTGGCAACCTATTCGAGGAACTAAGTTGTACAAGCTGAAATATGGGGCAAGAGTGCAAGTTGTATTACAGGGGACGAGTATCTTCACAGCTGAAAACCACCCAATTCATCTTCACGGATATGATTTTTACATCATTGCAGAGGGTTTCGGTAACTTTAATCATAAAAGAGATACAGCTAAATTCAACCTTGTTGATCCACCTCTCAGAAACACGGCCAGCGTACCCGTCAATGGATGGGCTGTCATCAGATTTGTTGCAGACAATCCAGGTAACAGAATATAAAGTGAAACAACTACATACTTATTTCTCTAACATTTCAAACTCTTGTCTATACAATTCGACTTACAATGTTCACGTAAACAGGAGTGTGGCTAATGCATTGTCACTTGGATGTTCACATTGGCTGGGGTTTGGGCATGGCGTTCATCGTCGAAAACGGAGTTAGTGAATTGGAATCATTGGAGGCTCCTCCAGTAGATCTGCCCGTCTGTTGACGACTGCAACAAGAACAACATAATACATAATTCAGAGCCTAGTTTTACTTGTTTTAGCCAAGGATGTCTAAATTTTCCCCGCATTTGGGGCTAGTTCCTTTTTGCTATACTACAACCCCCCCCCCCCCCCC
>MCJB01051154.1:0-27620 GCA_002018475.1 Nicotiana obtusifolia | reverse complement strand
CTTACATATCCTTGAATTTTCTCTTTGCTTTTTTGGTAGATGACTGGATTAAGATGGTGGCAATACTCTTAAACCAATTCACCATCAAGCTCAAAATATCCCCAGATTACAACAGTTGTATTTTGTAACTCTACTGAAATTAATAGAGAAGAATTTATTGGATTTTTCTAATAAACTTGAATATTTGAATCTCACTGCTATACAAGTGCAACGTAAAAGGTAGCCCGGTGCACAAGGCATTCCTCGTTCAGGATCCGGGGAAGGGCCGCACCCCAAAGGGTAATGATGCAAACACCCTATCCTAATGCAAACAATAGTGGCTGCTTCGACGGCTCAAACATGTTCACATGCAGATAACTTTACAGTTGCTCCAATGCTCCCTTTCAAGTGCTATGCAAGTGAAATGTAAAAAGGCAGCCCGGTACACAAAGCATCTAGCGTTCAGGTAGGGTGGGGGAAGGATCACACCCTAAGGAGCGTGATATGGACAACCTATCCTAATGCAAATATTAGAGGCTGCTCTCGAACCCATGACCTAAATGTCACACGCAGATAACTTTACAATTGCTCCAAGACTTCCTTTCAAGTGTTATGCAAGTGCAATGTAAGACAAGAAAATATAGAAATAACTGCAACCTTTTACTTGGTATAATTTGGTCTCTGACAAATCTTTTGAGAAACCAAAGAATATAACGAGAAAGTACATTATATTCCAAGCAAAGCAGTACTAAATACAGCCTTAATGGTTGGATGATGAAAAATCTAGGCAAGCGCTAATAAATAGTTACCTTAGGTGAAGAAACAAAAATCTTGAATGTCTCGCAGTTTATCAATCAATAGCTTCGATTCTCCAGCAACAATATTCTATAATAACATTCTTAGCTAATGGCACAAATTTGACTTTAACAATCTGACCCGCTTGATCTTTAAAGCTTGTTTGGATGGTTGTTACTGTATTTGTATAGATACTTTAAATATAATATTTATTTTAATCGTTATTATAGTATTTAATCATTATGTATAATGATTATTATTAAATTTTTATTGTGTAACGATGAAACGATCCTCTTATATAATATTTGATTTGGTGTATTCGCGTCATTTATCTTATTTTTCCTTTTCTTGCCTTTGCTATAATTCTATTTTATTCTTTATCCTACCTTTTTAATTAATTACTCTATCCTATTTGTTTTGCTGAGCGGCGGGGTTTATAAGAAATGGCCTCTCCACCTGCACAAGGTAGGAGCAAGGTCTGTTTATACACTCCTCCAGACTCACTTGTGGAATTCTATTGGGTTTGTTGTCGTCGTTGTACTCTATCTCATATTTTCTTTTTTTCTTGTATATTTTAAGTTTATTTTTCAAATTGCTGATGTGTAGTATTACGAAATGATGATAAATGACGCAACTTATCCAAATATTTTATTCATTAAAATAATAAAATATTATATAATACGATATGACACATTAAAAAATGATATATTATAATCATCCAAACAAGTTGTTAATACTCACCGAGACTCTAAAAATATGTCTTTTTAAAAAAATATTTAATTTAAGTCAAATACCTAAAAATATATTTTAGTTGATACCAATTATTGACCTTTAATACCTCCAGGAGGTTGTTTGGTTTCATATTCAGGAATTAATAATCCTAAAATTATAATTTTGAAATTATTATCCATACCTTATATGGGGATAGTTAATATTAAAATTTTAATATAAAACTTATAGCGATATTAACTGATGTCCATAAAAAATATAAAATAAATATAATCCTGAATGTATCCTAGAATTTAATATGAAAAATTAACTTAAATGATCGCATGTATAAGAGTATAAACTTAAAAATAACGGATGAATATATAATATGCTCGTATATAATTATATAATTTATATATACTTGCTAAAAAATTAAACAGTAAATTTAAGGGGCTGGGTAAAGATCCCAATTAATATCTCCATTATTGTATTCGAGTTCAGCAACTTCAAGAGTGAGTTACAGTTACCTCGACCCCAGCCGGTTCGATTCATTTCTGCCCAAATTAACTCGCCGGAGTAAATTTTTCGGCCAGCAAAAGACCAATTTAACTCGCCGGAAATTCGCCGGAGAGGTTGTTCCTTGAGGAATTGGTAATGGTAAAGGTACAAATCTAACTTAAGTTGATTTCTTGTCTTCTTCATTTGATTACTGAATCAATACATGTATATTGAGAAAGATATATTGGACTTCAAACCATTTTGAAGTTTCCAGCTAATATTTTCAAAGTTTTTCCTCCTAAATAATACTACTCCACCTTTTTGTTAGCTGACTTCTAATTATCCTTAGGTGTTTGGACAATATTAGAGTTATAAAATGAAGAAAAAGCATTTGAAGCTGAAGGATAAGAGAAAAAGTTTTTCGGAAGTTCAAATTGTATTTTGATATGAACTTCTCGCGGAAAAAGTTTATACAAGTTAAAAACTTGCAACTAAAAAAATAAATATAAAATAACATTTTAATATCTAGTCGAAGTTCACATACTCAAATAACATTTATGCCTTTGGAGGCATTTGGACAATATTTGGTTGAAGCTTAAGAGCATCTGAAGTTGAAGTTGAAAAAAGTTTCTAGAACTGAATACTATGATTTTTACTTGGAAAAAACTATTAAAGATCAGTGAGTGAACAATTTTTTCACTTGAGATACTCTTAAAATAAGTTTTTCAATATTTCACCAGTACTTCAAATAGTGAAGTTCAATATTTAGAAATGCTAATGGTCAAACTAGTTTTTGTCCAGAGAATGCCGTTTGGACGATATTTAGGGTGCGTTTGGTATAACGGAAAATATTTTCCGTGAAAAATATTTTTCAAGAAAATATTTTCTTGGAAAACAAGTAGTAATCTTACTCATTTTCCGGTGTTTGGTACGCAAATTAAGGAAAATAATTTCTCAAGAGTATTCATAAATTATAATTTAGATACAATAAACATGAAGCCATAAACTTTCGAACCAACAACCTTCCAAACCCACAAATTTCATAAACTTCTGAACTGCTAAACTTTCGAACCCACAAACTTTCGAACCGTAAACTCTATAATTTCTAAACCCGCAAACTTTCAAACACATAAACCTCCGAAATAACTTTGGAACTCGTAAAATTTCGAACCTGTAAACTGAAAAATAAAAAATCAGAACTGAAAATATTAAAAAAAATANGCGTGGGTGGGTGATGCAGAAAAACGAAAATAAAAATAATAATAATAATAATATTTTTCTCTGTGTGTGTTGGGGGAGGGGGGGATTGGGGTAAGATGTGAGGATAGGTGGAGTTTTTGAAAAATGTTTTCCTAACTTTTTCTAGGGAAGTCATTTTTCTCCAATTTCAGGAAAATATGATATCTAGGAAAACATTTTCCAAACTATTTTGTGCAACCAAACGGTGAAAAATGGAATACCAAACACACCCTTAATTTATGTTGGAAAAAAACTGAAGGTGAAGTTAAAAAAGTGCAATATTTTGAAGGTAGCAATATATTTGACTAGGTCCCTCGAGATGCCTTTTCATCATTCAACCATTTTGTGTCACTTGCTGTATAGATCATAGTACTCCATATATTATCTAATGACTTGCAGATTTCTGTGTTTGTTTAATGCTACTGCCTGGTATGATCCAAATTATGTATATCTTTAATTTCTCGAAGGGTCAGTCTTTTGTCCGATTTACGCAAAGGAGCAATTTTTACTGCTGATGATTACCTTTCTTGTGTTACCTTGTACTTTATACCTGTTTGAGATTCAAATTTTGTTTAAAACTCAATAATTCTTCTGTATTAGATGCAGTTGAAACAGTACAACTGCTTTAATCTGGGAATATGTTGGTCTAATTCTAAGATAGATGGCGAATTTGTTGCAACTTTTGGCACCATCTTGACCTTGTCATCTATCAAAAAGAGCAACAAAGAAGTTCTAGGGGTGGGGGGGGGACAAATGCAGTAGAGCGATAAAAGAACTAGCCCCAAATGCGGGGAAAAATTAAGTGATTTCTGCAGGGCTCTGAATTTTGCATTATGTAGCTTGTTGCAGTCGTCAACAGACTGGAAGATCTACTGGAGGAGCCTCCAATGATTCCAATTCACTAACTCCGTTTTCCACAAGGAACACCATCGCCAAACCCCAGCCAATGTGAACATCCAAGTGACAATGCATTAGCCACACTCCTGGTTAAGTCAATAATATAAGTTAATTTGTAGCATTGAAATATGACATGGTATAGAAAAAAGTTGGGAATATTTGAAGATGTAAGTACTTGTTTCCCTCTATCTATTCTCTTACCTGGATTGTCAGCGACAAATCTGATGACTGCCCATCCATTAACGGGTACACTTGCCGTATTTCTGAGAGGTGGATCAACAAGGTTGAATTTAGCTGTATCTCTTTTGGGATTAAAGTTACCAAAACCCTCCGCAATGATGTAAAAATCATATCCGTGGAGATGAATTGGGTGGTTCTCAGCTGTAAAGATGCTTGTCCCCTGTAACACAACCTGCACTCTTGCGCCATATTTCAGCTTGTACAGCTTTGTTCCTGGAACAGGTTGCCAGAGTGATCGGCTTACGTTGCCGGTGTAATCAAATTTTACAGGAGGGTTTGCTGGGAAATCAGTTGAGAAGACACCAGGTATTCCTTGGTGATGTGCTTGTAGCAGGGAAAAGTTGGATGGTAGCAAAAAAGATACATTGTTCATACTGGCTGCGAACCTAGTGCCATTTGGACCTTGACAATTACTCGAGCTTGCACCTCTTGGGCAGTTGTTCAGTCCCAGCCCGACTGTGAAGAATAGATTTTCGTCAATTTCAGTGGGCACCTCCACCTTTCTCGGGCTTCTGAATTTGGTTGTGAAGGCTGTAGCAGTGGCCGTGTCATTATATGCTGGTAGAGATGGGAAAACTGGATTGGTCTTGACACAATTGGAAGAACAAGAAGCTGTCTTGTACTCAAGGATGCCAGTGGTTGTGGTATTATCAAAGGGGGCCCCTTGAGCGCTAGCATAGGCACGTGCTGCCATGTAATATTTGGCTCGTGGCTGGTCAGTTGTGATTAGGACGTCAGTTGTCTGGCCTGGTCCGAGCATAAGGACTGATGTTGTGAAGGGTTTAACATAAGAGGCATCTGCTCCAACAACAGTAAGTTTGTGGTTGGCGACGGAGAAGAAAAGTTGTTGGTTGAGTGCAGCGTTGATAACTCGGAGGAGGTTGGTTTCGCCCGAGTCCACAGGGACGATAGCAGTATCTGCATAAATGTGATTTCTATGAAAACATTTCCTGATCACATCAGGTAAATAATCATTTCGTAAACGTTATAAATTGGTGTTTATACTATGTATAAATTGCTTGTTCATTTCATGTTCTAAGAGTATTGGAACACTATCTGGAGTATTTAAACATAATGCTTTAACCTTGTTGGGGGAATTTCTAGAGTACTCTTTGACTAGTATAAAAAAAAATCTAGATTTCACCTATATTGGTCTTCTTAATTTCTGAGGCACGTCTTTCTTACAACTATTACAGACATTCTGGGGATCAGAACTAACCTTGACTGGAACACTTGTAGAGGTCACCTGGTTGACCATTAATGGTGTATGCATCAGATACATTAGGAGCTGCTCCTGTTCTTGTAGCTTGTCTTATAACGTCAATAGGGTTTGCATCCCACCACTCACCTAATCATCATCGTCAAACTATCATTTCAATGAAATTTTCTTAGGGACAACAGGTTATGATCAATGTTTCAGGGGGTAGATTGGAGAAACTACGTAACTCTTATAGTAGTATTCATTTAAAAAATGATTAAAGCTTCTGGTAATTAGAGAAGGAAGTAGTACCTAGAAGAATTGGCGTTTCTCTTTTGGGCATAGGAAATGGATATGAGTCTCCTTCTTTGGGGTGGATAACTAGAGCTCCATAAACAGTGGCCCTGAGCCATGAGCTGTGAGCATGCCACCAAAGAGTCCCTTCCTGTCCTTGAATGGTAAACCGGTAAGTGTAACTCTTTCCTGGTCTAATTGGGCACTGAGTGATAAATTCTGGTCCATCTGCCCATCCTGTCCTAATCTGCCTTACCCCATGCCTTTTGGAACACAACAAAGTAGCATAAGAAATGAAGAAAAAAACAAGAATAGTTACTACTGATATGAAATATAATCATGTGTAATTCATTCAACATTGCATGCATGAACTTACCAGTGAATGGTGACATTGTATCGAGCTCTATTCACAACCTTGACAACCAGAGTATCCCCATTGTTTACTTGTAATGTTGGTCCAGGGAATTGTCCATTCACCGTTATGGTATTGTGAGTTTTGCACAGCCTCTTCACTGGCGTTGCTTGAATCTGTTACAAGAAAACGGAGTTCAGTATCGTAGAGTTTGTAACATTTACAAAATGTTTCAAATTTAGTGAATGGAAATCTTGGATAGCTTACAACAAAATCATGGTGGTGAGTTTTTGCAGATGCTGCATTTGCCAAGAGAAGCAAAATGCACATAAAGAAGAAAGAACTCAAAGGGTTGGCAATGCTGTTGAAGGCCTCCATTGTTTTCTTTTTCTTAAAACTCGCGGTCGAGTATTGGTAGATGCAAGTCAGTGTTTGTTTGTGAAAGATTGGAGAGTTGAGGCTATGCTTTTATAGGAGAGAAGTTGTCTGAGGCAACTCCTTAGTTCAACCTTGTAAAGCAGTTGGTTCACCCACTTAGCCTATCTCTAACTGCAGTAAGTAATTTGACATGCTTACATTATAAGTCTTTTTCTTTGAGTTTGTTATATTCTCAATTTTCAAGGAAACATCATTTTTTATGGTTTTTGCTTAACATTAACGATGTACTTTTATCCAACAAACCAAAGTTTGTTGTTATGATTACATACCATATATTTTCCTCTTATCACAAATTGAAGGGAACTTCTACTCTTGTTAATCTTAAATGCTCATCAAAAATGGTGAAACAATTACGTTAAACAAAGAGAGAAAATGATACACATATACATCTCGAAAAAAGAAAGGAAGAAAACAAGTTGAAATGATTCAGATGTGTACTCGACATACGAATAATTTACTTGAAATATTATTTTGTTTTTTAATTAACTAATGCCATCAAATTTCTGTAATTAGCTAAAGCTCTTGTCGTAAGAAGAAGTGACTATCTCGTTATGTTTCAAATCCAAAGAACCTATAGCTGTAGATTAAGAATTAGTTAAAACGTAAAAATCTATTGGGTCGTAGAAGTCATAGGTTGGTGTCGCACGACAAGATCTTTACCAAAATTAGATAAAAGAAATAAAATTTGATAGTTAGGCTTATTAAATCAAGACTGTATTGTATATTTGTTTTTTTTTTTTAATTGAACTTTACTAGTGCTCGTAAATAATGTTGAAGGAGAAGATCAATTACGTTTCCCTTTCTCTGTTCAAGCCTTTAGCCTTAATGGCTAGAGTTATTCAGTACTTGTGTTGGTGAGAAATAACATATAAAAGTTAATCGAGGTACAAGTAAGCTGACCCGAACACTATAGTTATAAAAAAATAATAATAGAAGTTTGACCATCTATGCAAAATTAAAGTTTGATCATCTTGGTCAAAGTCCTGACCAGCTAATCGACCGATGGCGATCTATTTCTTAGAAAGTATGTCGAAATTTGATTTTTTGGGTTTTGGTGCTAAAATAACCGATCGATTGTAGTTAGTTTATGTTTTAAGAAAAGTAAAAAAAATAATTAGTTGCCTATATCGGCCATGTCGGCCAATTTTATTGTCGATTTTTGCTACTATTTGAAGTCGGTCGGTACTCTCTACAAACGGTTTATAGTGAATTTCCAGTAGTGAAGGAGAAGACCTTTGATGGAAATGAACTCTACACCAATCGATAACCTTGATTGGAATGGAATCTTGCACCACTTCATTAGATTGCTACTGCTATTACAATTAGTAGATACTTGGAAGTTGGATAAGTATTTGGTATTGATTGGAAGATGTTAAATCTTCATTAATCGTATAACAATTTTATTATTAAAGAGTAAATCAAAGTATATGAATTTTTTTTTGGAATAACGGTAAAATGTCTTCGCGTAACTTATAAGTCACGGGTTTGACTATGGAATCAACCACCAATACTTATATTATAATAGTTTGCCTATATCATATTCCTAAAATGCAACTTTCCCACAACTATACTAGAATGTAGGTGCACGGGGCTGCCCTAGTAAAATCAAGTGTATGCTACTAACCAAATTAATGCATGAAGGCTAGTAGAGGAAGCTGATGGCAAAAGTCTTCTTCAGTTTGTTGTGCCTATTAAATCAGTCTGTTAAAATTTCTATTGGTTCTGAAATCTAAATTTAGTTAGAGAAACCTCGAACGACAAGCTGATGTCCTTAAGTAGGTGGTCTGTTAAAAATTTATTCCCCCATCCTTTTGACTTCTCTTTTTCACTTTTTCTGTTTCTAGCAACAATTGAAAAGGAAAAAGTCTAAGATGTACTTACGTACGTAAAGTCGGGAATAGTGCTTATTCAGAGTCCACGTATTATTATTCAATATATATGCAATAATCTTATAAAGGCTGCAAAAAGAAAATTAACATAATTAACTACTCCCTACCATTATTTTTCAATTTTATTGTTAGTTCTACAAAAAAACTTCATTCCATCTCATAAGCTAATGCAAACCATAGAGTACTGTGCAAAGGATAAACTTGTCTTAATATTGTAGCCATTAAATGCAACATATTGTAGCCATTAAATGCAACTCGAGAAAAGCATAACAGGATTTCCAACGTCCAGGGTTGTTTGGTAGGTTGTATTAAGTAAAATAATT
Organism: Nicotiana obtusifolia; assembly: GCA_002018475.1. Lineage (NCBI taxonomy): Eukaryota > Viridiplantae > Streptophyta > Magnoliopsida > Solanales > Solanaceae > Nicotiana > Nicotiana obtusifolia. The sequence continues at coordinate 18,770 of MCJB01051154.1, read as the reverse complement.
CATGTATAAAAATTTAATTTGTTCAATATAATATTTGGTTGCTCAATTCAATTTATGCATACCTAATATATGGATTACTTATATCTCATAGGAGGACTTAGTTAATACCAAGGAAACCAAGGGATTACTTATATTAAGTTTAACTATACCATAATAAGACTCTAAAATTACTAAACTGCCCCTCAAACTCTTTTTTAATACAATAAACCAAACACTTGATAAAAAATAATTCCAGCACTACAATCCCTGTATTATTAATACTTGCATTATTAATTCCTGCATTATTTATGTTCGTACCAAACTAGAAGGGTCTCTTTCTAACCTAGGTATAGAGGGAAACATAGTCACGTCGTATCTGATTCTGCTGGAAAGCAAAAAGTAAAATCTCGAAGAAAATGCTAATTCTATTCTACCTTATTTGTTCCTTCGTCCAAAACTGTTCTGCAAAAGCAGCTAAAAGGAGCATTTTGAACATCGGGAAGTAGCCATGAATACTTACTCTAAGTCTGTCTTGAACTTCTCTTTGTTCATCCAATCCTAAAACTTGACGATCCACAACATTATATCTGCAGCTGTTGTTAAGTGTTAACAAATAATCCATGATTTCTTCATCATAAATCAGGATTCTTTTTCGTTAGAGAAACGATAAGTTCCTCTACAGAATCAAATAATTGTTGGACTATAAGTCATGGCTATTTGCATACACTATAATATTCAGCATGACTAATCATAAATTCATCTGACTGTTATTATCATGCCCAACTGATCCGTTTGAGCTAAATTACCAGATTTAGCTTCCTTTTCTGCAGAGTTATTCATTTATTTTATATTGATAATTTTTCCCTGTTCTTCTTCACATGGATCCACTTTTACAAAAATACTTTTACATATATACCTAAATGAATCACAAAATTTGAAAATATTTCATGCTTCTTTCCCAAAGAGATAACCTTTCACTCTATGAAGAAAATAGTAGGTTATCAGCTTGAATTATGGACTAAAAATGAGTAAATCTTATATGTCATGTGCTAATATAAGGAATTAATTTAAAACTCGCAAACAATTATGAATTATATGTAAACATAAACTTAATTTGTACGAGGATCGTGATAATCTTACACAAAATTGTTATAGAAACCAGATCTGAATCGTAAACCATTATCACGAAGTGGAAGCGTTAGTTGGAATTGGTTTCTCACCCCTTGCCCTAGCTTTCGTTATCGCCGATTTTAGTGATGGAAGATAGAATAGAAAAATACCGGTTCTCACTTAATCCGGTACGTCCATCAAGTAACCAATCGGACGGATGAGATTTGCTCATTAATTAAATATTAATTACGGGCCTTAAACCTATTGGGCATCAATATACGTAGAAAAATTTTACATTCTCCCACTTGGCCAAATAGTCACATAATATTAATATTTAATAATAGAAGAAATACACGAACGAGAAAGGGAACAATAAAATGCTCTCTCCTCTCTCCTCTCTCCTCAATGAACAATAACTCATCCAAATTTTCAGCAGATTTTCAGTACATTTTCAGCATCATTTAGAGGATTGAAACAGCTGTTCTTCTAGGATTGAAGCAGTTGACTTCCTTCATCTTTGTTTCTTGCAATTTTTTGAGACTTAGAAGCACTTTATTTCTTCAATGAACAGTAATTCATCCAAGATTTGAGCAGATTTTCAGTAGATTTTTGAGGATTGAAGCAGCCGACTTTCAAGGAGTGAAGTAGCTGATTATCTTCATCATTGAACTGGGTTATTGCTTCATTTCGAGGTAGGTGATTTTAAGCAGATTGTAGTGAACAGTAAAACGCTATTCACATCTTCCTTTTTGGAAGTAAAGATCTGTTTCAGATCACGATTTAGTAAGATTGTTGTGACTGAACTGAGTTGCTGAATTTTACGCCATTAATGGCGTCGCCGACCACTGGCCAACCACCTGACGGTGCTGGTCAGTCGTCTACTTCTTCTTCGCAACCAGTTACATCAAATACTCCAGTAAATTCAATTCAAAAATATGCCGATTTTCTCCAAGCTAAAAATCTGAATATCGGCGTTCAAACCATAGCTAAGGCACCCATCAAACCAATTGAATATCTTCATGGGGAACCCATAGTTCGCTGGAAGAAGGAAGAAGTAAAGCAATCCATCGTTAAGCAAGGCTTGCAATTGGCCGTTCTTGGGAAATTTTCATATGGCAAGCCGGTGATCAATGAATTACGTAAAGTAATTCCTATTCAATGCGAAATTAAAGGTTCATGCTCGATCGGCTTAATAGAGGATAATCACGTATTGATAAGATTGTCTTTGATGGAGGACTATATTCATCTTTTATCAAAGCCGGCTTATTATTTGCAAGTTGATGGTGTCATGTGGCAGATGAGATGTTCAAAGTGGAACCCGTGGTGGACACCCGAAGAAGAAACGCCGATTGCGGTAGCATAGATTAGCTTCCCAGAACTTCCTCCAAATTTCTTTGGTAAGGAATTCGTATTCTCACTTGCTAGGGCAGTTGGGAATCCGTTACACGTGGACTTGGCCACACAGAATGGTACACGACCTAGCTGCGCGAAAGTTAAAGTTGAGGTGAACTTGTTAGCGAATTTGCCTCAAGAATCAAAATTATCGAGGAGGAAGATGATACCAGTCAGAAGTTTCGAAGTGGATCAAAATTAGGTATGATTACATGCCTAAATACTGTAAAGAGTGCAAGAAACAAGGGCACAATGAAGATGAATGTTGGGTGGCTAAACCCGAATTAAGGCCTATCGATGATAGGAAGAATAAGGGCAAGGAGATCGTGGGTACTGCTGCCAATTCTACGTTACTCCTTACAAGTGGTAAGGTCTTGGGTAAATCCATAGTTCATCATGCTAGACAGGAATGGACGCAAGTAAGAAAAATAAGCATCAACGGGATAATAGAGGCCAACATGTAGAAGATGTCAACGTTAATGAAAAAGTTGATGGCAAGAATAAGGGAAAGAATAAGGTTCAAAACGTGATGATCAAAAACAAATTTGATGCTCTAGAAATAGAGGATAGTGACCAATGTGGGTTACAAATTACAAATGCTGGTGACATATCAAATAATGATATGTTACGTGTGAAGAAAGAAGCTGTCAATCGAGTAGTGAATGAACAAAATACTTAGCTCGTGCATGGTAAAAAACAAACTTCGAAACTTATCGAAGCTGGAGGTTCGAAGAATGTTAAACAACTGGAGTTGGTCGAAGTTGGAGTTTCGAAGAATATTGGGATTGGAACAGCTGTTCGTGTTGAGATCGGAGATGATGCCGATGAAACGACTCGGAAAGACGCTACAATTGAATGGGTGCTCAGAAGATTTAGAGCGGATAAAGATGAATTGAGGAAGCTGAACGATACAACAAATCACTCCAGTCATGAGATTCTTTCTCAAACTGAATCGAGGATTAATCGAAGTCCGGTTGAGGTGATTTCGAATAGCACTGAAGATTTGGCTAACAATGGAGACTTGATTGCAATTGTCGATGATGTTCCGGTATATCGACATGAGCTTGCCAAGGAGGATGGGGTTGAAAATTCCACCATTACTGATCATAAATCAATTATGGAAGATCAAAATAAGCTGCCTAAGGATCGAGACAGAATGTCCGAACATCGATGTCCTAAAAAAGGCAAACATCGATGTCCATACAATGCCTGAGGACGATGAAATTCCAGAAACATGTCCAGATCAATCCTCCTCAAGACGCAGCTGATCGTCAACAACGAATAGTTTCGTATGCTATTCATGGAATTGAGGTTCTAAACGAAGGTGATTCAACAATGATGGTAATTCCCAATCAAAGTGCGGAGCAGAACGTGCAACTACAAGTTAATGTTCCATTGAAGAGTCTGTTGCAAACTTTGCACGATTTAGTGACGCATAATGTTGAGCCGATTGGGAATATTATCATTGATAATCAATTGATTGAGGATGAAGGTGATAACGAGTTGTCTTCTGTAAATTTCAAACAAGTATCCATAGAAGCGGACATATCGCCTTTATCGAGCCCAAAAACAGTCAAGAAAAATAAGAAGTATCAGAAGCCACAAGTCAGAGAACAAGTACAACCAACAAGAATTTTGCCTCGACGGGCACCGTTGCATGGTAAATGATGATGAATGCACTTATATGGAACATTAGGTCTGTTACACTCAACAGGCATTTCCAAGAGTCATCAACATGCATCGGGAACATAATTTTTACCAGTGCATCCGCCAGAATATGAAGATTTTGCATTCTGTGTGAATTCTTGTGGATTGTTCGATCAGGGGTACAAGGGAAGCCCATTCATGTGGTGGAATGGGAGGTCAAATGTTGAGTGCATCTTCAAAAGACTAGAAAGAATCTTTGTCAATTTGCCCTTTCAAAATTTGTTTCCTACAATTGAAGTTGAACACTTGATTAGAACCGGCTCAGATCACGGACCATTGTTGATGAAGTGTGGGGAGCAGACGTCCAATTTTGTGAAGCCATTTAAGTTTCTCAACTTCTGGATGAAGCACGAGACATTCATGGAAGTGGTGAGACAGAATTGGGTTACTGAATTTTTAGGTGATCCATATATTATGTTCAAGCATAAACTCAAAAAAGTGAAGGCAGCTTTGTCGAGTTGGAGTAGGCAGACCTTTGGGGATATTTTTAAACAATTAGCGATCCTCGAAGATATTGTCAAAGTGAAAGAGATGTTGTTCGAGGAGGAGCCAACGATAGAAAACAGAATTATACTTCAAAGGGCGCAGGCAGAGTTGAAAAGATATCTAAGCATGGAGGAGCAGTATTGGAAGCAGAAAGCCGGGATCACTTGGTTTGATGAAGGGGACAGGAATACAATTTTTTTCCACAATCATGTCAATGGGAAGAGGCAAAAATTACAGCTGAAGAGAATAGAAAAGGGAGACGGATCGTGGTTGGAAGGTCAAGATCGGCTGACCGAGGCAGCAATAGAATTTTATCAGGCACAATTCAATAACGAAGGAGACGCGGCAGATTTCTCGATGCTAGACAATGTGCAATCGATGGTAACTGAGGATCATAACTTGGAGTTGTGTAGATATCCGAATCTGGAAGAGGTCAAAGCAGCAATATTCGAGCTAAGTGGGGAGAGTGCAAGTGGCCCGGATGGTTTCTCTGGGTTATTCTATCAGGTATGTTGTGACGTCATTGGTTATGATATTCATGGTATGGTACTATATTTTTTAGCGGAGCACCGTTGCCGAAATCCATCACACATACTAACTTAGTACTGCTGCCCAAGAAGTTGAATGTTCAAACTTTCTCAGATTTACGGCCAATCAGCTTGAGTAATTTTATTAATAAAGTTATCTCGAGGGTTATTCACGACAGGTTGGAGAAGTTCTTACCTAATTACATATCCATGAATCAATCGGGATTTGTAAAAGGGAGGAGTATATTTGAGAACATCTTGCTCACGCAAGAGATAGTCACGGACATAAGGCTTCGAGGAAAACCAGCTAATGTCGTTATTAAACTTGACATGGCTAAGGCATATGATCGGGTCTCTTGGAAATATTTGATGCATGTTTTACGAAGGATGGGATTCGCCGAGCACTTTATTACGATGGTGTGGAATTTATTATCCAACAATTGGTATTCCGTGCTTGTGAATGGGCAGTCTTCGGGCTTTTATAAATCGTCAAGAGGAGTGAAACAGGGAGATCCTTTATCTCCAGCTCTGTTTATTTTGTCAGCAGAGGTGTTGTCTAGATCATTGAATAAACTCTTTGAAGATAGATCATTTGTGGGATTTGTATGCCGAAATGGTCTGATCCTTTGAATCACTTGGCATACGCGGATGATACTATTATCTTCGCGTCTGCGCATTCTGAATCGTTGAGAAAAATAATGGAAGTATTGGGAAAATATGAGAAAGTATCGGGCCAGTTGATTAATAAGTCGAAGAGCTCATATTATATGCATGCCAAAGTGTCTAATGTGCTGGTGCAGAGAGTCAAGGATATGACGGGCTTCAACAGAGGTAAGTTCTCTTTTACTTACCTTGGATGTCCTATCTTCTATACTAGAAGAATAAAGGAGTATTACGACGATCTCATCAAAAAGGTGAAAAATAAATTGCATGCTTGGAAAGGTAAATTATTGTCGTTTGGGGGAAAGGCTACACTGATTTCCAGTGTGCTGCAGAGTATGCCCATACACATGCTCTCTGTGCTAGACCCACCAAAAAATATATTGGAGCATCTTCAAAAATTATTTGCGAGGTTTTTCTGGAGTAATAAAGAAGAGGGTAGGAGTAGACATTGGGCTTCGTGGCAAAATTTATGTCTTCCTAAAGATGAAGGAGGTTTGGGATTTAGATCGCTTCATGATGTATCTAAAGCATTGTTTGCTAAACTTTGGTGGAGATTTAGAACATCGAAATCGTTGTGGTCTAACTTCATGTGGAATAAATATTGCAAGAAGGAATTACCAATGGTGGTGCAATTTCGACAAGGGTCACATGTTTGGCGGCAGTTGTTGGTGGCTAGGGATAATATTGAACATGAAATTTTGTGGGAGATGAAGTCTGGAACAACAAATGTGTGGCATGAAAATTGGACAGGTTTGGGTGCGTTCTATCATGTTGTAGATGATGATTTTCCGGTAAATGAAACGTATCAAGATGTAGCTTAATTGCGACGAAATGGAACGTGGAACGCTCAATTATTTGGGCAGCTATTACCGGAGGACATAGCTGATCATGTGCAACAAATTATACATTATGATGACAGGAACATTGGCTGGGATACACCTTACTGGATGCCCAATTCATCTGGAAAATTTTCGGTCAGCAGTGCTTGGCATTTGGTGAGGCGTCGAGCAAACACAAATAAAGAGTTTGAGCTAATGTGGACAAAAGGTTTGCCATTCAAAATTTCCTTTTTCATATGGAGATTATGGAGGAAAAAAATTGCAACGGATGATCTATGGAGGAGGCAAGGACAAATAGTCATTTCAAGGTGTTGGTGCTGCGACCGTCCGCAGGAGGAGTCCATTCATCATATCTTTGTGTCGAGCCCTACAGCTAAGAAGGTATGGGAAAGTTTCATGGGAGCAGCAGGAATTATTGAACCTCGAATTCAACTAAAGCAAATTATTAGAAGCTGGTGGAGCGCAGGGTGCTGTCCGAAATTGAAACCATTATTTCAAGCGGCACCTGCAATAATAACATGGGAGTTATGGAAGAGAAGAAACAAGGGCAAGTATGGAGGTAATATTTCGACTAATAGAGTGATACGTGAAGTAAACATTACCTTATATTACTTGGCGAGAAGCAGATATCCATGGTTGGCCAATATACCGTTGGTATGGCCGGAGATGATTCGATACTTTGAAGCATATAGACCGATATAACGAAGAGAATAGTGTGGCAATTTCCTTGTCGCGGGTGGTACAAATGTAATACGGATGGGGCGTCCAAAGGAAATCCGGGTCCTAGCTCAAGTGCATTTTGTGTGAGGAATGACAGTTGAGATTTTGTGTTCGCCAAAGCATTCGACATCGGAGTGAATACCAATATAGTATCAGAGGCGAAGGCAATATTACATGGGCTTTAATATTGTATGGAACATGACTTGCATCCGCTTGTACTAGAAACCGACTCGTTGGTATTAAAGAAGGTCATCGAGGGAGAGTGGGATGTTCCTTGGTATTAATGTGATCTTTCAACACGTGTTCAGAGAAGGAAATGCGCTGGCAGATTTTTTAGCTAACATGGTGTTTTCTTTTGCAGGTACTTTACAATGTTACTAGTTCGACGAGTTACCAAGTGCAACAAGGAAGCTCATCAATTTAGACAAAGCGCAAACACCTAACCTTAGGATTAGGATTGCAAAGAGAAGAGTTCCAGTTCCAGACTAATGGCTTTGTTTGGCTTCAGTTGGAACACGGACACAAAAACAAAAATTCAATGTTTTCATAATGAAGACATCGAGGTTTTGCACTACTGGAATTTTCCTCTAATTGGAACACAAAGGGTCTCATGGACACAAACTCAAAACATCGATGTCTTTATAAAAAAGACATCGATGTCCTACGCTACTGGAATTTTCCTCTGCGTTGGAATTGGTTTGGAATCTATGCTTATTAGCAATAATATAATTTGTGCATTATTGACGCATTATCCAGTGATATTAGTATGTTATCATACTCAACCTGGAGGTGGGTTAATAGTGTACGATTGTATTATGCGGCGACACAACGGATAGAAGTTGGACGCATTTTGTATTTGCAGGAATTGAGTTCGAATCAAGAGAAGAGAGATCGACAACAACATGCTAAGGGTGAGTAGTCGTGTTCAGATTTATGTAAAGTGAAGGAAGATGGACATTTATGTTGGCCATACCGCAAAATAGGCGCCTGGTGAGAGCGTTAGAGGTGCTACTATATTTTTCAAATTGCCACATGAATACATATGACTTCACGATGGAGAGATGGGCTACGTACGAATTGTAATAGATAGGTAGATTTTAATAGTTGTTTTTACTACTTCAGACAAATTGTACTTTTTCATGTTTCAAAGTTTTATATATATATATATATATATATATATATAAAACCTCCAAGCGATCAGCTTAGAGGTATATTTGCTTAAAAAAATAAAATAATAGAAGAACATTAGTTGCGCATAAATAAATCTCTTCTATAATGTCCATCATAAATACCATAATACGATAAACTACTAAATGTGAGTTATGGCGGTTATATATATAATTTGTCTGCATACTCCCTTCCATATATTGTTAGAATATATGCACAAATCTAGAGGGGGGGTGAATAGCGTTTTAAGGAACTTTGTCTAATTTTCGCAAACAAGGTATATAATTGAAAGCTTAAGTGCGAAAATAAGATTGCGAGAAATAAAGTGCGGAAATATAAAAGAGAAAGCGTACACCAAGATGTATAGTGGTTCACTACAACGTGTAGCTAGTCCACTCCTCAAGATCACACTTGAGATTTTCACTATCACTTGTCAAGCTTACGGGTGCTTAACAAACCGTTACAACCACAAAACTTGATCACACAAGCTTTGCAAATGTTAGACTTGCGGGTGCCTAACCAACCGTTCCACAAAGACTTGATCACACAAGCTTTGCAATGTTAGACTTGCGGGTGCCTAACCAACCGTTACACTCACGAACACTTGAATCCTTACAAGCTTCGTGAAACAAGGAAGACACTCTTCCTCACAACAAGGGACAACTTCCCTTAAGTGTATGAGAACACTATTTTTCACTAGAATTACAACTCTCTTAAGAGTAGATGAAGTGAAGAAAATTATAGCTCAAGAACACAACAAATGCTTTCAAGAAATAGCTCAAAATATAGCTCAATTGATTATGAAAACTTGAAGCAAAATAGTCTTATGATTTGGAAGATGTGTTGTGTTCAAATGAGGTTTATGAGGGTGTATTTATAGCCCCAAAACCTCATATGTCCGTTGGGGGTCTTGCCAAACCAATTCAAAGTTCAAACAAGACTTTTGAGCAATTTCAAATTTCTGCCCGTTTGCCAACGGATTTCTACACATCGATGTCTTACACATTCTGGAAATTGCTACAGTAAACATCACTTGATGCTACAGTCTAAGCATACATCATACTACCAACAATAGAAAAGTAAGGAATTGATTCCATTTCCTTTTATTCTGCATCATTCTTAGGGCATTGCATGAGACTAAATTTGTCCCCCTTTTGAATTGGAACAATTTCTGCTGAACAATTGTTCATGTTAAATCTCTTTATAATTCTTTCGATATAGTCTTTCTGAGACAATCCCAATAATCCTTATGATCTATCACGAAATATTTCTATTCCTATCACATAGGGTGCCTCACCCATATCTTTCATTTCAAAATTCTTAGAGAGAAAATCTTTAGTCTCACGCAATATGCCTAAATAATTAGCAGCAAGTAGATGTCGTCAACATATAGGACTAAAAATATAAACTTGCTCCCACTGATTTTTTGGTATACACACTGATCAACGGTATTTTTCACAAATCCAAAAGATCTTATGGTATCATTAAACTTTATATACCATTGTCATGAGGCTTGTTTAAGTCCATATATTGTCTTTTTTAGTTTACACACTATTTGACCTTTTTCTTTAGTTTCGAAACCCTCACGTTGGTCCATATAAACTTCCTCCTCGAGATATCCATTAAGAAAGACAGTTTTCACATCCATTTGGTGTAACTCTAAATCATAATAAGCCACCAAAGACATAATGATTCTCAACGAGTCTTTCTTTGAGACTAGTGAAAAGGTCTCTTTATAAGCAATGCCTCCTTTCTGAGTATACCCCTTGGCAACAAGTCTAGCTTTAAATCGTTCAATATTGCCATTTGAATTGTGTTTGGTCTTAAAGACCCATCTACACCCGATTCTTTTAGAACTTTCTGACAATTCAACGAGATCCCAGACTTCATTATATTCCATGGATTTTAACTCTTCCTTCATGGCATCAATTTATTTGTCAGACTCATTACTTCTATGGCTTGTGAATATGAAACCGAAGCCTTACTAAAATCAATGCCAAAATCTGACTCTTACAAATAAACCACGTAATCATCCGAAATAGCCAATTTTCTTACTCTTTGAGATTTTCTTAATGTCATTTCTTGTGGTATATTTGTGTCAGATATTTATGAGTTAGTTTCTTCATGAAGGGTTTCATCAAAATGTTGCTCGGTATTGTCAAAGTGTTCTTCAACGACTAGAACAATATTTGGTATTTATGTGAAAGTAGGTGCATTCGTGGATAATAGAACATTGACCGTCACCTCTTTTATTTCCACACTTTGTTTTTCAACACTCCACTGACTTCACCATTCTCAATGAATCTTCCATTACCGATTTCAACAATTCTTGAATTATGATTTGGACAGTAAAACACATACCCTTTAGATTTCTCTGGGTAACCAATAAAGTAACCACTTATTGTTCGAGAATCTAATTTTTCTTCTTATGGATTATAAACTCTAGCTTCCGCTGGGCAACCCCAAACATGCAGGTGCCTAAAACTAGGTTTCATTCCTGTCCACAGTTCTAAAGGATTCTTTGGAACTGTCTTCCTAGGTACCTTGTTCAATAAATATACAACGGTTTTAAGAGCATACATCCACAATGACATCTTTGAACATACAATGTATATTTGACTAAAGAATATTAATTTACCTTTTCATATTCACTATTCATAGAATAATTTATCCACCTTTAGGTAAATCCTTAAGTTCTAGCAATAGAAAGATTTAATTTATCTATTTATTTCAATCATAGGCATTTCATTAATTTCATCGATAAACTACAATTTTATGTATGCATATTTTTTTTATAAACATACTAGCTTGGCCACTTTTGCGACTAACAAACTATATAAACACAAATACATACATAAAATAAATATCCGAAAATTTTATGCATACGAATATTTTAAAATATTTTAGTTTTATCACTTTAATAACTAACAAACTATATAAACATTAATCACATATATAACATAAATAATAAATAAGTTTATCAACTTAATGACCAAATACGTTATATGGCCCAAAACAAAATACTTTAGGGCAAAGGATAATTTACCAGTAATCTAAAACTTAAGGGAATTTGATTGGACACAATACTAATAACGAGCATAAGTAATCCAACTGAAAAGGCCACAATATGAATTTCACATTAGATTGAAAATTCTTTGTCCAGTAATAGAATTTTGGGATAATTTGTCCCTACATGTATTCTTTCCAGAAAACATTACATTCCCATAGTTTCTCTATTAGCTAATCATTAATTATTACAGGCACTTTTAATGAGCATCTTATTAACTTTAGGAGTTAAGAGTAAACCAGATGTTAGCATTCGGCAAAAACTATCACACATATCCAAATTAACTACACAGTGGTTCTCTAATCTTTATTAATATATAATTAAACAAAACACAATCCTAAAGCAAATCAAAAGGATCGTATGGCTTTAATTTAACAACAAAGCTTCTTTTATTTTACTTAATAATTTAATGATAGACATCATGAACCAAATTGCTTAAAATAGTAACAGTCATAAGCGTTTCCTATCAACAATTACCTTTAACAGTAATTTCAAAAGGAACACGAAATCCAAAAATAGACACAGAATTCATACATGAACGCACGTTTTATACATATATGGCATGAACGCACGTTATACATATATGTGTTTAACAGTTATTCTTTAATGAAGATTATCCGTCCAAGTAATCCAAGCTCGTAATACCATATGTAAACATAAACTTAACTCATACCAGGATCTTAATATGATAATTTTACATAAAATTGTTACAGAAAACAGATCTGAATCGTAAGCCATTATCACGAAGCGGAATCGTTAATTGGAATTGGTTTCTCGCCCCTTGCCTTATCTTTCGTTACTGCTTACTTTAGTGATGGAAGATAGAATAGAAAAATACGATAACTGTAATGGGTAGGGAGATGACCAATTTATAAAGGTTCTCACTTAATCTGAATGTCCATCAAATAACCGATTGAACGGATAAAATTTACTCATTAATTAAATATTAATTATAGACCTTAAACCTATTCGACCACCAATATACGTAGGAAAATCTTACACTACAAACTGCATGTAGTCGATTAGAGAAACATTCAAAATGAATTTTGATGATGCGGTAACTTTTTAGGAAGTGGTAAATGGAGCAAGTTTGCCAAACATAGATTAATGGCGACGACTGTAGCCAATTTGTGCAATGAGAAATTATACTTAAAACAACTTTAGCTAAAGAAACTACATATGTTGAATTTGTCGTCATTCCCCTCCAAAAAAATCGTCACTTAGTCATTTACAAAATTGATCCAAACAAAAAAGCTTCACTAAGAGTGTGTTTGATATGAAAAAAAATATTTTAAAAAAAAATTATTTTCAAGAAAAATTAGTGGTTTTATCACTTATTTTTTCTTCTTTGCTTGGTGAATGAACCTTTTTGCGGAAAATATTTTCTAATATTTGATTAGAGAGTAAAAAAATATTTTTTAGGAAAATAATTTTTTATATGCTACTCTCCTCGTCCCTTTTCCCTAAGTCCCTATGTTTCTGTGCTTTCTCCACCTTCTCCTCAAATACATTTTCATGACTCTATTTTCTTCAAGAATTTGATTATTCTTCTAAAAATTCACACAAACCCAAAAGAATCAATATGTTGCTTTACCTTTTTACGCGAAAACAACATTGAAATTTGTGCTCCATAACTTTAAAAAGATACTCTTTTTTTGGTTGAAAAAGAAAGTACTATTTCTATAACATGAAAATAAAGTACAAATGAAAGAATATACTCTTTCTACATCATAAAAAGAAAATACTCTTTTTGTTGAAATGAAAAAAATACTTTTAGTATTTTCTACATCATAAAAAGAAAATACTCTTTTTGTTGAAATAAAAGAAAATTCTTTTTATTATATTATTTTGTTAAAAATGAAAGAAAATATTTTTTACTACATCATTTTATTGAAATGAAATAATTTTTTTTTAACGTCATGAAAAGAAAGGAAAGTACATTTTTTGTTAAAATAAAAAAATATTTTTATATCGTGAAAAAAAATTCATTTGTTAAAATAAAAAAAATACTGTATCCATGAAAATAACTAACAAATATTTCAACGCGATTAACTCTGCAGAATGCGTGATTTCCACATGGAAATTACTTTCCACTTTCGGGTTTCTTTGTTAAAGTTCGCACCTTCCACGCATTTTTCAGCAGTGGAAGAAAACAGGAAAGGCGTTAGCATTCTCAATTGAGATGTGCCACGTCAGACTTTCACATTATTATTATGCAGATTATTTTTGTTGTCTAGAAGTAGATAACTTCCACATTTTTCTATTAATAAGAACATTTGTAACTGTACGACTATATTGATACTAGGGTATGATCCAGTGGTTAATAAAGTGAAAATAAAATCATGAGATATTAAAATCTTAGCAGAGCCAAAAAGATATTAAATAATTTCTTCTCTTCTCCCTAAATCTTGGTACGTAGTTACGTGATACTTATGGTGAAGAAAGATAACAAATAATAATAACAACGATCCAGTAAAATTCCACAAGTGAGGTCTGAGAAAGGTAGTGTGTACGCAGACCTTACCTCTATCCAGAGGGGGTAGAGAAGTTGTTTTCGATAGACCCTTGGCTCAAGAAGATGAAAAGAGACAGTATATCAGTACCATCAACAAAAATCATAGAAATAATAACAACATCACAAACCAGTAAATAGATGGAAAACAAACAATAACCGGTAAATAAAAGCTCGGCACTATGAAATCAGAAGAGTAGTGTGAACATAACATTGACCAATAGCAGTCTAAGACAAAATCCTATCATACTAGCCTCACACTGGTACGAGTTAGAAATATGCTCAACTACCTCCTAGCCTACAACCGTAATGCTCGACCCCCACAGCTTTCTACCGAGGGCCATGTCCTCGGAGATCGGAAGCCTCGGCATATCCCGCTTGATCACCTCTCCCCAATACTTCTTAAGTTGTCCTTTACATCTCCTCGTACCCATCAACGCCAACCGTTCGCACCTCCTTATCGGGGCATCTGGGCTTCTCCTCTATACGTGCCCAAACCATCTGAGCCTCGCTTCCCGCATCTTGTCATCCATGGGAGCCATGCCCACCTTCTCCCGAAAATTCTCATTCCTAATCTTATCCATCCTAGTGTACCCTCACATATACCTCAGCATCCTCATTTCAGCTACTTTCATCTTCTAGATATGTGAGTTCTTAACTGGCTAACACTCAGCCCCATACAAAATTGCCGGTCTAACCACCGCTCTATAAAACTTACCTTTGAGTAGCGGTGGTACTTTTTTGTCACGCAGGACTCGACATGCTAACCTCCATTTCATCCACCCCACCCCTATATGGTGTGTGACATCCTTGTTGATCTCTCCATCCCCCTGGATAACTGACTGGCGGTACTTAAAACTACCTCTGTTGGGAATGACCTGCGATCCAAGCCTCACGTCCATGCCCGCTTCCCTCGGCTCAGCACTGAACTTACACTCAAGATATCCGTCTTAGTCCTGTTCAACTTGAAACTCTTACACTCAAGGGTCTATCTCCAAACTCCCAGCCTCTCGTTAACGTCGATTTGCGTCTTGTCTATCAGAATTATGTCGTCAGCGAATAACATAAACCATGACACCTCTCCCTGAATATGGTTTATCATGAAAGATAACAAATACCTACTAAAATAGTCAAGATACACACAAGCCGACCTTCACACCACTATCATTAAAAAACTAGAAAAGGATATAGTGTTTGTTGGTACTAATTCTATCTACGAGCATAGGTAAATTAGAGGTAAAATATTTAGTGAGTTACTTCCCTAGTCTACCTTAATTGATTTTTTGCTTTTTTTCGCGGCTCACAATATTTAATTTTTTCAGATATTAAGAAGGAATTAACTTCTTTTTTTACAAAGTTATCCTTGGAGTAAAGAGCCTAAGAGCATTTATTAATTTTCAATAAATTAATTAAAGTTAATATGATCAATTCCATTATTAATTAATACTAAAAGGTAAATTTTTTAATACGCGTGAAAACAACCAATGGATAAGAAGGAGTAATATATGATTCTAACTTTGAATTCATCCGCACAAAATGAAATAGAGGGAATAGTAAACTTACTTTTATTAATTTTCTCAAAGTTTTTACTATTTAATGAGTCACACAAACTTCTTTTTGTCTATAACTTTTCATATGGTTTTTAGTATATCTAATTATAAAAATTTTATTTTTAGAACTCTTATCTAGCTTGAAATTATGCAAATTACATTTTGAAAAATTCAAAAGATTAATGTTGAAATTGATCTAAAATTAAAAGGAAGAGCAACATAGCGAGTATGATCACATAGCGAGTATGATCACTAGGCAAATATGTGCCTTTAGCCTTTATGAAAGATTATTAAGTTTATTGAAATTATGGTTGAACATAAATTTTACAAGAAAAAAAAAACTGAAGAATTTATGAACTTTATGGTTTCAAGTTAGAAATTTTACTACATTTCGTTTGATTATAGGTTCCAAATCTACATTCCTGCTAATCTACTAACTCGCGGATTTCTTTGTTCAAGTTCAAGTTTAACGCTATTGTTCAAGTTAAATATTTTTTGGCCGCTATAGATAAATTACCCAAAAATTAGTTATTTTTTTATTTTCTAATATTACATATAATAGATAAAAAAATTATTCAAATTTAAAAATCTCAAAAGAAATGCATATTTCACTAGTAAATATTAAAGGAAGTTAATATATTATTAATAAATTCATAAGTAAATGTATAAAGATTTAAACTCTAAGGCACACATTTTAAAGCTATTTAGAAAAATAAATTCTTTCAAGGTTCATGAAAGTACTTTGTATTAGCTTGTTTTCTAGATTTCATTTTCTTACTAGCGCAATAACGCTTGAATTGGCAAAGATACATATCCAAATTTTTAACAAAAAGGAATCCAATAGCTTTCCCTTAAAGACAATCTAAGAGCTTAACACTTAAATCTTCAATCTAAATATTTTTTGGCATTTGTCCTTTTTTTCTTTTTGCCTGAATTAAATGTTTTTTTTTTTTTTTTATAAATAATGAAAACAGTCCACAAAAGGACAAGTACAAGTAAAGGGGACAATAGCTCGAGTAGTGTCGCTTATATGCCTTGGCTATATAGTTACTCATCTGCGCCTCACATTGCCTCTGTAGCAGCCTCATGTAGAGGGGTCATGGTGTAGCTGCCGGCAATAGTGTCTCACGAGGGCATGTAATCTAAATAGCCTTTGGTCTGTATCCAAAGGCACAGGGCCTTAACATATCGAGCTAAACCTTACCTTACGCATCCTATTGAGGCTAAACCTCATCTATTAGCAAGAATGTAAAAAATAAGAACTAGACAAAACCAAATATTCGATGATCATCATAGAGTTTATAATACACTCTATGATGATATTACAAATGATGATGCTATTATAAAGATACACTAGAAAGTCGTAAAAATAATCCTTACCCAAACTTGTGAAATCTTCCAATTGCAATTCTTTGTCTTCCTCGTCCCGCGTCTTCAAAAAGTATTCAAAAATCATCGTTTCTTCTTTGACCGGGATGGTCTTGTGTACGTGGTTGTAGTAATGTGTTGTTGCTTAGCAAGTCTCATCGGGAGTTGTCTAACCTCCCCATTTAGTTTGCCGTCCCAGCTCACATTCCTTGTGTGTGATTTCTTATTTTTTCCGCTGTGCATGGGCGACAAATCGCCACTTCTGGCTGCATTTGCACGGCATAGTTGGATGAGATATTCTTCCTCTCCTGGTTCATAAAAATCTCGTCCCATATTTGCTTGTTGGGCCACTTTATGGGCATCGGTTTGTGTGATCAACTCATTGTTTTGGGCCTTCGTAGTACATGCCAAAATTGGAGAATGTTGCTGTCCAGTTTTTTGCAATGCTCCTGGTACGCTGCTCGTGCAAGGATGCTGCTGTTTCTGCCCAGATGTTACTGCCGAAATCTGCTGCACGTTGTGGGCATTGATTGCAACTGCTGTTGTGCAGGTACTTGGGGTGCTTTTGGGGATAAATGCAGGGCATTTAAGTTAAGTTTGGAGGCTGAGATTGGGGCTACTGCTCTTTCATCCTCACTCTCCTCATATTCAATTGATCCCCCCTCTTCTTCATTCCTACAGTCCTCCTCTTCTTCATGTTTAATTTGAGCAGCACAAAACCTGCCCGCTTTTTCACTGAATTTAGAAAAACTGGAGTTATCATCGGTACCTTCATCTTTGTCTGCTGCCATGATGCTATGCCACAGCTCCCGACCGCTTTTGTTAAGTCTTTGTTCTTCGTCAGTGAAGTTGCTCTGTGGTAGGAAGCTGTCCAGTTGGATTGGAATATCATGGTTTTGTGTGTTGGTTGTTACGATATCGTATGTGCCAACATTTGAATTTTGGGCCGAGGTCCCTGCTTCATTGATGTCCAACCGAGACACTGGGATGACCGAGACAACAGGTGCTTTGCCTTTCGCAATTTGAATTTCAGCATCCTGCTGTGCAGTCCTTTCTTCCTCATAACAGATTGCCTCTCGGCCTTCCTGTTCCAGTGCTGCTGCAGCAGTAGCATCCTCAAGCAGAATCTTCACCACTGTATTTTTAGCTGCCTGTTTTGGCTTCTCCAGTCCAAGCTCGAAATCTGCCACAGAAACAGAATTATGGGCAACAGTTTTCTGGGCAGTAAGTTTCTGGGGGAAGCTGTTCTGGGCATCATAGTTCTGCTCCCTAGCTGCTGGAATTAGCTGGGCAGGGGGGGCAGTAGCTGCTGATTGAGAATTGCCTTTGAGCTTCTTTCTCCTTTGCGTTTGCCATTCGTTGGTTGTTTTTCCAGCAGTTGGGTTTGTTGCAATGGTGTTTTTGTCCAGAATCTGAACCTTGGTTTGGTCTTTCACTGCACCATTCGGAGTTGAAGAGATGGTTGGAACCGAGGTAACTGCTGCCTCTTTCTTCCTGTTTGCTTCCATCTTCAAATTGGTTTGACATGCTTGGATTGAATGTCCCTGATGTCTGCAATGTGTGCAGTATTCAGGGACAACTTCATATTGGATTTCCAGCCACTGGCCATCACCATGTATGTCCTCATCGTAACCTAGCCAAACATGGGTAGGCTTCTCTTTGGTAAGGTCTATTTGCATTTTG
>MCJB01051153.1:175162-185405 GCA_002018475.1 Nicotiana obtusifolia | reverse complement strand
GAGAAGGAGAGAGAAGAAAGAGAGAAGGAGAGAGAAGAAAGACAGAAGAAGAAAGAAAAACGTAGAGATGCTCAGTATGCTGCTCTACGAAACCAGATCAAATCTCTCTTGGCTTCTGGCTCTTTTCCAATTCCCCCGTCACCTGAATCATCGCCGGATGGTCAGTTTGATGATGACAATTCATCCGGCGATGACGATGATGATGTAGATATGAGTAGACCTTGAATTGTAATAACAACTTATATAATGTATAAGTTCATTTGAACTTTAAACCTTATTGTTGTTTAATGTTGTTGTTTAATGTGTTGTTTATTGTAGTTGTTAGTATCGTTGTTGTTTGATGTAGTAGTTCTTGTTGTTGTTGTTGTTTTAATGGTTTCAAATGCATATTTTAGGAATTTGGTAAAACTGGTAGGGGGTGTAGCTGCCAAAACAGGAAGATTCTGGAAAAAATATACCAAAAATAGCGACCAACTTTGGTCGCCAGTTGGTCGCTATTTTGCTGGAAAAAAAAAATTAATTCAGCAAATAGCGACCAACTTTGGTCGCTAATTGGTCGCAAAAAGCGACCAAAGTTGGTCGCCCAGCACAAAATACAAAAATAATATCTGAAATAAGCGACCACAGATGGTCGCTAATGTGGTATTTTAATTTTCTGTATTTCTCATTAAGCGACCAACTTTGGTCGCTTATTGAGAAATACAGAAAATAAAATTACCAAAATGGCGACCATCTTTGGTCGCTTATTTGGTATTTTAATTTTCTGTATTTCTCAATTAGCGACCAACTTTGGTCGCCTTTTGAGAAATACAGAAAATAAAAATACCACATTGGCGACCATCTTTGGTCGCTTATTTCAGATTTTAATTTTCTGTCTTTTTCAGTGGGCGACCAAAGTTGGTCGCTAATTGGCGACCAAGATTGGTCGCTTTTTGGAAGGGACCAACTAAATACTGACCAGACCATTATGGTCGCTTTTTGGTCGCTTTTGGGCAGATAGGGACCAACTTTGGTCGCTTTTTCCGGTCGCTTTTCACCTGATTTTTAGTAGTGATTTTTGCCATTTGTTTTTAGCTCTTCATCATAGACAAATAAAAAACAAGGTGAATCCGTATAAGAATTTGTGTTACTGTAACGATCCGGCCGGTGTTTTGAATGTTGTAGCTCCATTCTCTATTTACTGTTTATTCTTGTGCTTAATTATTGCTATATGACTTGTGGGGGTAGTTGCTTTGGTTTCGGGAATATTTCGGAATGAATTGGGACACTTAATCCCAAGGTTAGAAGTCTAGTTGAAAGAGTTGAACGGATATTGACTTATGAGTAAATAGATTCGGAATAGAGTTTTGACGGTTCTAATAGATTCTAGGGTGATTTTGGACTTAGGAGTGTATCCGGATATTGATTTGGAGGTCCGTAGATGAATTTGGCTTGAAGTGGCGAAAGTTGAAAAAATAAAAATTTGGGGAGTTGAGAGGTTTGACAGAGAGTTGATTTTGTGGTTACCGGGCTCGGATTTTGGTTCCAGAAGTTGGAATAGGTCCATTGTGGCACTTATGACTTGTGTGCAAAATTTGAGGTCAAATGGAGTTGATTTGATAGGTTTCGGCATCGAATGTAGAAGTTAGAAGTTCATAAGTTCATTAGGTTTGAATCAATGAGCGATTCGTGGTTTTAGTGTTGTTTGCTGTAATTTGACGCTTCGAGCGAGTTCGTATTAGCGCTTGGTCAAGATTCGCCCCTCCAGAGTCTGATATACTAGCAGTGAGCACATGTACCGTACAATGGTGAATAACTGAGTGTGATAAGCGTGAATTGAGACAGTCAGATTGAGTATTTTGAGAATGTGAGTACGTGAGGTTATTATTGTGTTGCATCACATGTGATATACACATTAGCATGTAGATATAGAGATGTAATATTCCTCATATCAGTCATACTTGGCATATTTTATCTGTATTGAGCTGAATTGTTAAATCTAGACGCATGTCTACATTTCTGTAATGTGTACCAACAGATTATGAGTTTCTTTGAGATATTATTATCATATTTCCTGTCATTTTCGTACTGTTAAACTTTGTATTTGGACTGTATTGGTTGAGCTCGTCACTGCTTTCAACCCAAAGGTTAGTCTTGTTACTTATTAAGTATATTGGTCGGTTGTACTCATACTACGTTCTGCACTTCGTGTGCAAATCCAAGTACATACGAGACGGAGGTTGCTAGTGTTGGAGCTTATTCAGTTCGTAGACTATCGAGGTAGCTGCCTTAGTGTCCGCAGACCTTGACTCTCCTCCTTTTACTTTTAATTTTATTTATACTGTTCTACTTTCCTAGACAGTGTTTCAGCAATCAGACCATGTTATTGCATAGACGCTCATGTACTCAGTGACACCCGGATATTAAAAAATTCTGTATTGAGTGTGGTGTTTTCATCCAGTTATTATGAGATTTTATTTACTTAAACCTATTTCGGTATGTTTTGACTTAAAGATGCTTGTTATTTATGAGTTATCGGCATGCCTAGTATCGCGATAGGCGCCATCACGACACATATAATTTTGGGTCATGACAAGTTGGTATCAGAGCCTAGGTTACATAGGTCTCACGAGTCATGAGCAGGTTTAGTAGATTCTTGAGGATCGCTACGGAGACGTCCGTACTTATCGTCGAGAGACTGCTGAACCCTTAGGAGAACTTCACTTTCTTGTATTCTTGTCGTGCAAATTTGTGGATTCTAGAAACTAAACTTCTGTTATTCTATTCTCTCGCAGATGGTGATGACACATGATACCGGATCGGGCGGACGGCCACCTGTACCACCAGCCAGGGCCACGAGAGATCGGGGCCGCGATAGAGGCTGAGGTGCAGCTCATATAGTAGCTAGAACAGCACCTGTAGACCCAGCAGTTGCTCCAGCCCATGAGCAGATTCCAGATGTAGTTGAGCCAGTAAGACCAGCTTAGGCGCCAACTATGCCCATTGTGATTCCAACCCTTCAGGAGACTTTGGCCAGATATTGACTGTTTGCACTAGCCTTGCTCAGGCAGTTTCAGTTCAAGCCGCACCAGCAGCTTCTCAGGCCGGGGGAGGTACTTAGATTCTCGTCGCCCGTACTTCAGAGCAGGTGGTGCAGGAACTCCAAACACCAGGAGTACTACCAGCCTAGTCGGTTGCAGTTGCTCAGGCCCAGGTGGATCCCTTTATGAGGGATAAGGAGCAGAAGAAACTAGAGAGGTTCGGGAGGCTCAAGCCTCCATCATTCAGTGGGGCTGAGTCATAGGATGCTCTGGACTTCTTGGATTGGTGCCAGCAGATTCTTCGCACGACGGGTATTATGGAGACTAGTGGGGTCTCATTTACAACTTTTTAGCTAACGGGGCAACCTTCAAATGGTGGGAGACCTATGAGCGGAGCAGGCCTGCCGGTGCTACACCACTTTCTTGGCACGATTTCTCTATTCTCCTCTTGGAGAAGTTGGTGCCACCGACTCGCAGGGAGGATTTGCATAGGCAGTTTGAGCAGCTACGCCAGGAGGGCATGTCTATGACTCAATACGAGATGAGATTTTCAGAGTTGGCTCCTCACGCGGTCTGGTTGGTTCCCACAGAGAGGGAGAGGATTAGGAGGTTCATTGATGGCCTCAACTATGGACTGCATTTTGTTATGACTCGAGAGAATGTATCAGGTGCTATGTTCGACGAGGTTGTTGATATTGCTAGGCGGCTAGAGCTGGTCCATAGTTAGGAGCGTGAGGAGAGGGAGGCCAAGAAGCCTCGTGGTTTGGGGGGTTTCAACAGTATTTCTTCTGGGGGTCAGTCCCACTACAGCAAGGGTCGTCCTTATAGACCGCTCAGATGGCTCGTTTGGTTCATCGTGACGCACAAGCTAGCCATGGTTCATACAGTCTCGTCCGGGTTAGTCATCTCTCAGTGCCCTCCCAACTCAGAGTTCATCTCGTGCTCCATCAGTTCAGGGTTCATTTATGCTGGGTCTTTCTAGTAGTTATCCTGGTTCTCGGGGTTCGATTTAGTCCCCACCACCATTGACAGATCGAGGTTGCTACGAGTGTGGGGAGCTTGGACATATGAGGAGGTATTGTCCCCGTCTCTTGGGGGATCCAGTTCAGTAGAGGGTCAGGCTATGACTTCTGCACCAATTACTTCCACCACCTGCGCGGCCAGCTCGAGGTGGGGCTTAGGCAGCTAGAGATCGCCCTAGAGGGGGAGGCTGATCAGGCAGCGGTCAGGCTCGATTCTACGCTATTCCTGCTAGGCCAGAGGTTGTTGCTTCAGACACAGTGATCACATGTATTGTTTCACTATGCCACATGGATGCTTCTATATTATTTGATCCTGGTTCCACTTATTTGTATGCATCATCATATTTTGCTCGTTATTTGGATATGCCCCGTGAGTCCCTAGTTTTACCTGTTCATGTATCTATGCCCGTGGACGATACTATTATTATGGACCGTGTGTATCGGTCGTGTGTGGTGACTATTGGGGGAGTGAATACTAGAATTGATTTCTTATTGCTTAATATGATTGATTTCAATGCGATTTTGGATATGGATTGGTTGTCCACATGTCATGCTATTCTGGATTGTCACGTTAAGACCGTGAAGTTGGCGATGCCGGGATTGCGGAGGATCGAGTGGAGAGGTTCTCTAGATTATGTTCCCAGCAGGGTGATTTCTTATCTGAAGGCCCAACGGATGGTTGGGAAGGGGTGTCTGTCATATTTGGCCTTTGTGAGGTATATTGGTGCTGATACTCCCACTATTGATTCTGTTCCGTTTGTTTGAGACTTTCCGGATGTGTTTCCTGTAGACCTGTCGGGCATGCCAGGAGTATTGATTTTGGTATTGACTTGGCGCTGGGCACTCAGCCCATTTCTATTCCTCTGTATCGTATGCCACCAGCAGAGTTGAAAGAATTGAAAGAGCAGCTTCAGGAGCTAGTTGATAAGGGGTTTATTAGGCCTAGTATGACGCCTTGAGGTGCACTGGTTCTGTTTGTGAAGAAGAAGGATGGTACTATGAGGATGTGCATCGACTATAGGCAGTTGAACAAAGTTACAATCAAGAACAAGTATCCTTTACCGCGCATTGATGATTTATTTGACTAGCTTTATGGAGCGAGGGTGTTTTCTAAGATTGATTTGAGGTCTAGGTATCACCAGTTAACGATTCGGGACACGGATATTCTGAAGAAGGCATTCAGGACCCGCTATGGTCACTATGAGTTCCTTGTGATAAGTCATTTAGGCTGACCAACGCCCTAGCAACATTCATGCACCTGATGAATAGTGTATTTCAGCCATATCTTGACTCGCTTGTCATAATATTCATTGATGATATCCTGGTGTACTCACGTAGCCAGGAGGAGCATGCCCAGCATTTGAAGATTGTACTATAGAGATTGAGGGAGAAGAAGCCTTATGCCAAGTTCTCCAAGTGTGAGTTTTGGCTCAGTTCATTCTTGGGGCACGTGGTGTCCAAAAAAAGGGATTAAGGTGGATTGAAAGAAGATAGACGTAGTTTAGAGTTGTCATAGACCGTCTTCAACTATTTGGGTAATTATGGATCGATTGACCAAGTCCGCGCATTTTATTCCAGTTAGGACTACTTATTCATCAGATGGTTGTCTGAGATCTACATTCACGAGATTGTTTACCTTCACGGTGTGCCGGTGTCTGTCATGTCAGATCGGGGCACGCAGTTTACTTCGTAATTTTGGAGAGCAGTGCAGCGAGAGTTAGGTAAACGGGTTGAGTTGAGTACAGCTCCAGCATCAGACAGACGGGCAATCCGAGTGCACTATTCAGATATAGGAAGATATGCTACGTGCTTGTGTCATAGATTTTGGGGGTTCTTGGGATCAGTTTCTGCCGCTTGAAGAGTTTTCCTACAACAACAGCTACTAATCGAGCATTCAGATGGCTCCGTATGAGGCTTTGTATGGGAGACGGTGTCGGTCTCCCGTGGGTTGGTTTGAGCTAGGTGAGGCTAGGCTATTGGGTATTGACTTGGTTCACGATGCTTTGGACAAGGTTAAGTTGATTCAGGATCAGCTTCGCATGGCGCAGTCTAGACAGAAGAGCTATGTCGATCGGAAGGTTCGTGATGTTGCTTACATGGTGGGGGAGAATGTACTACTCAGAGTTTCACCCGTGAAGGGTGCTATGAGGTTCGGGAAGAAGGGCAATTTGAGCCCTCGGTATATTGGGCCTTTTGAGGTGCTTGAGAGAATTAGAGAGGTGGCTTACAAGCTTGCACTGCCGCCTAGTCTGTCGAGTGTTCATCCAGTGTTTCATGTTTTCATGCTCTAGAAGTATATCGGCGATCCATCCCATGTTTTGTACTTCATCACGGTTCAGTTGGATGGTGATTTGACTAATGATGTGGAGCCGTTGGCCATTTTGGATCGGCAGGTTCGAAAATTGAGGTCAAAGAACATAGCTTCAGTGAAGGTGCAGTGGAGAGGTCAGCCAGTCGAGAAGGCTACTTGGGAGACCGAGTGGGAGATGCGGAGCAGATATCCACGACTATTTGAGACTCCAGGTATGATTTTAGATCCGTTCGAGGACGAATATTTGTTCAAGAGGGGAAGGATGTAACGACCCGGCCGGTTCTTTTGAGTGTTGTAGCCCCGTTCCCCAATTTACTGCTTATTTTGTGCTCAATTTTTGCTATGTGACTTGTCAAGGTAGTTGGTTTGGTTCAGGGGATGTTTCGAAATGAATTGGGACACTTAGTCCCAAGGTTGGAAGCCTAAGTTGTAAGAGTTGACCGGATGTTGACTTATGAGTAAATGGCTCTAGAATGGAGTTTTGACACTTCTGATAGCTCCGTAGAGTGATTTTGAACTTAGGAGTGTATCCAGATATTGATTTGGAGGTCCGTAAATGATTTTGCCTTGAATTGACAAAAGCTAGAAAAATGAAAGTTTAGGGAGTTGAGAAGTTTGACTGAGAGTTGACTTTGTGGTTACCGAGCTCGGATTTTAGTTCCGGAAGTTGGAATAGGTTCATTGTGTCATTTATGACTTGTGTGCAAAATTTGAGGTCAATCAGAGTTGATTTGATAGGTTTCGGCATCAAATGTAGAAGTTAGAAGTTCATAAGTTCATTAGGCTTGAATTGATGCCCGATTCGTGGTTTTAGTATTGTTTGGTGTGATCAAACGCTTCTAGAGAATTCGTAAGATATTTCTGGACATGTTGGTATGTTTGGTTGAAGTCCCAGGGGCCTCAGGTTTGATTCAGATCATGTTCGATGCATTTTGAACCTTGGAGGAACTGCTAATTTCTGCTGCTGGTTTCCTTATACGCGATCGCGAAGAATTATTTGGCATTGGTGGAATATTTGTTCTATGCGATCGCAAGAAGGGGTCAACGACCGCAGAGCTTTGGCTTTCTGTGCATCGCGAACGCGTGAAGGGGGTTGCGTCCGCGAAGAAGGAAGGAGGAACTGGAGAACCACGTGCTTTGTACTTCACGATCGCGTGAAGAGATTCGCGATCGTGTAGGTCTGGGATTTTGTGAGTAGCATTTGCATGGTGTTATCTGTGTTCGCGTAGAGTAATATTTTGGCAGCTTAGATTTTGTGCTTCACCATCGCGAAGCATTTCTCGCGATCGCAAAGAAGAGTCACCTGGGCAGAGTATAAGTTTCAAAAACGAGGGTTTGAGTTATATTTCACAATTTGATTTTGGGAGCTCGGATTGAGGCGATTCTTGGAGGGATTTTCAAGGGAGTGATTGGGGTAAGTGATTCTAAACTCAGATATGGTTAAATTACATGAATCTATTATTGGTTTTATCATTTAATTTGTGTTTTGGGTTTGAAAAATTGGGAAAAATTGTAGAAATTTCATAGGCCTTAATTTGAGGATTTGAAGGTCGAGTTGTGATCGGATTTGAGTAATTTGGTATGGTTGGACTCGTGGTTGAATGGGTTTTCGGATTTTGTTAATTTTGTCGTATTCTGAGACGTGGGCCCCGGATTGACATTTTGAGTTAACTTTTTGACTTTTGTTAAAGAACTTAACTTTTTCATATGGAATTGATTCCTATAGCTTGAGTTGATTGTATCGAGTTGTTCGTGGCTAGAATCAATGCGTTTGGAGGCCGATTCGCGAGGCAAGGGCTTATTGGAGTAGAAATTTGCACCGCTTGAGGAAAGTAACACTTCTAAACTTGGTTCTGAGGGTATGAATCCCCGAATTTCATGTTATGTGGTTGGTGTTGAGGTGACGCCCCTACTAGGTGACGAGCGTGTGGACGTGCACCGTAGAAATTATGATCCGATCGATTTCGTGGTACTGTGTAGTCATTAAACCTTGTAGCTATTCATGTGATATCTATGTGTTAGAGTAATTGAGCTGCAAATTCACGTTAGAAAGCATGTTAGGCTATATGCTCATCCGGTTGAGACCCATTGTGGTCATTTCTACTGTTGAATTATTTGCTTAGATGGCAATTTTGTACTCAGTCACATCCATCATTGCATATCACATCTCAATCTTTGTTACTATTTATTGTTGTATTATATATCATTGTTTGGGCTAATTGGCATGAGATTTGTGAGCCCGAGAGACTGGAGAGATTGATGACTGAGTTGGGGCCTGAGAGTCGTGTTGTGAGTGAGATTTGTGGATTGGGTTGCACGCCTCAGTAGCCCTTATGGATTTATATATGGAGCGGGCTGCTTGCCGCAGCAGACCTTTTAGGCTTTAATCGTGGGATCAGGTTGCACGCCATAGCATGCCAGATTGGCTTATTATTAGCGCTTGGGAAAATCCGCCCCTCCGAAGTCTGACATACAAGTAGTAAGCACAGGTACCGTACATCGCTGAGTGACTGAGTGTGATGAGTGTGAATTGAGACAGTCAGATTGAGTACTCTGAGAATACGAGTACGTGAGGTTTTCATTGTGTTGCATTACATGTGACATGCACATTGACATGTAGATATAGAGATGTAATATTCCTCATATCAGTCATACTTGACATATTTTATCTATATTGAGCTTATCTGTTAAACCTGGAATCATGTCTACATTCCTGTACTGTGTACCAACAGATTATGAGTTTCTCTGAGATATTATTGTCATATTTCCTGTCATTTCCGTATTGTTAAACTCTGTATTTGGATCGTATTGGCTGAGCTCGTCACTGCTTTCAGTCCAAAGGTTATTCTTGTTACTTATTGGGTACATTGGTCGGTTGTACTCATATTGCACTCTGCACTTCGTGTGCAGATCCAGGTACTTCTGGGCACGAAGGTTGCTAGTGTTGGGAGCTTATTCAATTCGGAGACTGTCGAGGTAGCTGCGTTGGCGTCTGCTGACCTTGACTCTCCTCCTTTTCTTTTAGTTTTATTTATACTGTTCTACTTTCCTAGACAGTGTTTCAGCAGTCAGACCATGTTATTATATAGATGCTCATGTACTCAGTGACACCCGAATTTTAGGAAATTCTGTATTGAGTGCGGTGTATTCATTCAGTTATTATGAGATTTTATTTACTTAAACCTATTTTAGTATGTTTTGAGTTAAAGATGCTTGTTATTTGTGAGCTATCGGCTTTCCTAGTATCGTGATAAGTGTCATCACGGTACATGTGATTTTGGGTCGTGACAGTTACAAAGACAAACTTAGAGGAAAGTGTAAATTTTAAATTTTGAAATTATTTTTTTCTTAAATAAATTTTATAAACTTCTAAAAAGATAGTAACAAACATAGAGACATTGTACAGAATACAAAAATATTGCATTAGGAAGTGGTATATTGTATACATATAACATAATATGTACTTGTCGCAACTATACATTTCTGATAAATGCATTTTCCAATTGATAAGTGTTATATTATAAGTTTTATCAACCTTGTAAACATTCTCCAGTTTCATTTGAAATTGTATTAGAATTTATTTCTTCAAATAGTTTTCCTTTTACTACTTTCATGAAGTAGGAAATATAGTAAACATTGAATAAGCAGCTATATACGAATTCAAATCCAATATTTTCGCAACTAACCCAAACAAAAAGTTTTATTCTTATTAAAATTTTCAGAAAATTAAATATAAGAAATTTTCATTTTTAACGATCAATATTCCTTTCATTATTTCCCTTTGGTTTATTTTATTTTACTCACTATCTCGAAAAGGGACTTTGTAACGAATCCCACGCCCCCAGGGCCCATGCTAACTCTTCTTCTTGCTCTTCCTCCCTCCTCACCCC
>MCJB01051153.1:157286-175096 GCA_002018475.1 Nicotiana obtusifolia | reverse complement strand
CCCCCTCCACCCTTTCCTTTTCTTATATTCTCTGTCCATGCTGGCTCTTTTTCTTTTCGGAAAAGGGCAAAAAATCCCCCTAACGTAATGGAAAATGACTCACAAATGCCTTTCGTCAACCTTTTAGTCTATATGTGCCCTTAATGTTTTGTTTGGGTTCAAATATATCCCTGTATCTAACAGATAAACCTTGTCAATTTTGGCACCATAGAATAGCCACATGGCACTTTATATGCTTGCCACGTATATTATTTTGTACTATACAATATTCAACCCACCCATTTTTTAAATCCAACCCGCTTTGCCTCTTACACATGAAATTAAACCCATCCATTTCTTTTTGGTTTGGTAGAAGGTTCGGAATTGCCCTTGTACTATTGCATATTATTTGACCCCCGTTGTACTTTTCATCCATTCCAGCCCCTACTGTTAACAATCCTTTTTAAAATAACCCTATCCCTAACGATCCTCCATTGTTAGATGCTACATCAGATGGCCCCACCAAATTAAAACCCATATCCACAAACTTGACCCTAATAATACCAACGCGATTCTACCCGCTCGTATCTTTCACAAATTTCTCTCTCCCATCAATGTCTCAAGCTAGCTGTTCATCCCAGATCAGGTGTCGATATGGCATTATTGCTAACCACTTGACTTTAACGACTACATTTAACCGGGAAGGGGATTCTATAAATGTTTGAAGCCTTGGTAAGTGTAATTCTAATTTTGTCACAAAAGTTAATTTTTTTCTCAGTTTGTTTTGATTTTTGGTCTACTGTTAAAGCTTTTCTGGTTTTCTTTGCTTTGTCTGCCACATATTAGTTCATGTAGTTATTTTGAATAAGAAGATGAAATGTTTCATAATTAAGATTTGGTTATGTGATGACCCAGCCAGCCATCTTGTGTATTGTAGTCCTGTCCCCCTGTTTATTGCTTATTCTATGTTCACTTGTGGTTATGTGACTTTTGGGGGTGGTTGGTTTGGTTCCGGGGATATTATTGAGTGAATTGGAACACTTAGTCCCAAGGTTGGAAGGTTAAGTTGAACGAGTTGATCGGATGTTGACTTTATTATAAACAACTCCGGAGTAGAGTTTTGATGGTTCCAATAGTTTCGTATGGTAATTTTGGACTTAGGCATATGTCCGTATTTGGATTTGGAGGTCCGTAGGTCGTTTTGGCTTGAATTGGCGAAAGTTGGAAAGTTGAAGATTTGGAAGGTTGAAAAGCTTGATCGAGAGTTGACTTTGTTGATACTAGGCTCGGATTTTGGTTCCGGGAGTTAGAGTAGGTCTGTTGTGTCATATATGAATTGTGTGCAAAATAAGAGGTCAATCGGAGTTGATTTGGTATGATTCAACATTAGTTTTAGAAGTTGGAAGTTCATTCGTTCATTAGTCTTGAATAGGGGTGCTATTCGTGATGTAGGTATTGTATGATGTGATTTGAGGCTTCGACTAAGTTCGTATAGTATTTTAGGACATGTTGGTATGGTTGGATGGGGTCCGGAGGGCCTCGCGATCGCGAAGGGTCAAGTCTGGCAGGTGAGTATTTGTTCAACTTGTTCGCAAGGTTAAGGTTGTGATTACGAAGGGTCAGTCTGGCAGGTGAGTATTTGTTCAACTTGTTCGAAGGTTAAGGTTGCAATCGCAAAGCTTTGAAGGGTTGTTCTACACGAACGCGGGAGAGGAGACGCATTCGTGAAGAACGAAGAGGAGGCCTAGGAATTTTCACGTGTTGCTCATCACGATGGCATGTGGCTATTCACGATCGCATAGGTGTTGGTGACTGGTAATCGCGTTCACGACTGGTCTATCGCGTTCGCGCACAAGGTTTTTTCCGCTGGAGATTTTTGTTCATCACGATCGCGAAGTGTACTGAGTGGGCAACAACTTTTAAAATCCCAAATCGAGGGTTAGAGTATTATTTCACATTTTGAGTTATAGAGCTTGATTTTGGGCAATTTTGGAGGGAATTTTCCCGTCTTAGATCGGAGTAAGTATTTTTTACTCGAATTTATTTTTATATCATGATTCTAATTTTTGGCTCGAATTTGTTTTATATCATGATTCTATCTTTATTTTTAGCATTTAATTAGTGAATTAATGTGAAGAAATGGGAGATTTTGTGGAAACTTTGCAAAAATAAAAAAAATGGAGCTTTGAAGGTCGATTTGAGGTCGGAATTGGATGATTTTGGTAAGATCAGACTCGTAATTGAATGGGTGTTCGGAATTTGCAAATTTTGTCGAGTTCTAAGGTGCTGGCTCAGGGTTGACTTTTTGGTTTGACTTTTTAATTTGAGCTAAATATCTTAGCTTTATCATTTGGAATCAGTTCCTATAGCTTTTATTGAGAGTATTACGTTATTTTGGTTAGATTCGAGCCGTCCAAGGTCGATATGAGTGGGAAGGGCTTGTTAAAGGAGTGAATTGGCTTGCTTGAGGTAAGTATCTTATCTAAACTGGTTGAGACACTAGTTGCCAGAATTATTTATGATAGCTACATGTGTGGGGTTTGAGCCCATGTGCTAACATCGGGTTATTTATCCATGCTCGGGGTAGTGTTTAGGCTATGTCTTTCCTTGAATTGATTGTTAATCTTCAAACTGAGTTGTTTCTCCTATGTGTACCCCTCTGTGAGCTATTTGTACCATGTTAGGGTTTCATTGAGGTTATGTTCCCGGTTGGGACTGATAAAACTGCTATTCCATTATGAATTTATCTGTTTTAGCTGTGATAGCACACATTGCACATGCCTACACTATAGCATGCTAGATATACCAGTCCAGGAGTATGAAATTGGTAATCATTGACCATGTACGTGTATTCTCGTATGTTTGTTTTCTCTGTGTTATGAGTTGGACTGGTAGCATGTGACCACGCTAGACGGATTGTGATTGTTGGCACGTGAGTTGTCTATACGGTTGATGTTACTGGCACATGAGATGTCCGTGCAGCACGTGAGTTGTCCGTGCGGATTCAGATATTGATATTATTAGCACGTGAGTTGTTTGTGCAGCACGTGAGTTGTCCATGCACCGTGTGGATACGGATCAATCCCCCTAGTGTCACCCTCTCATGTTTCTCTCTTAATGGTGTACACGCGGATATTGAGGTAAGTCTGGCCAGTGCTGTTTGGAGTTGCATTTCATCTCTACTTGCAAATTTCCATGGATTATTATCTGACTTATCTGCATATCATCTCTATATGCTAAATATTGACTGAGCAGAGTAATTGAGGAACTGTACACATTCACACAGATGCTTCTTCCTGTGCTTTATGACTTGGTTTCATTATTGTTCTGTACCTGTTAGATGTTGAGACTGTACAGATTATAGCTAGTACCATTTATAGTTCTCGCTTTTTTTACCTCACCGAGGTTTGTTACAATACTTATTGAGTACATTGGGTCGGTTACTCATATTACACTCTGTACTTAGTAGTGCAGATAAAGGTGTGCGGACCAGTTATCAGCAGTAGGCTTGCTTGATTGGACTATCTTCGAGAGGCGAGGTAGAGCTGCATCCTTAGTCGCAGTTTTGACTTGTCCTTTCCTTACATATTGTTGTTGCAGTTCAGACAGTGTTATTATTGTTTAGTTTCAGATTTGTATTCTGTTGTAGAGCTCATGACTCCGTATTTACTAGTTTCTGGGGGATTTACCTTGTATTAACCGTATTTGGTTGTATTGAGGTTTCAGGTTTATGTTATTTCTATAAATATTTTGTTATTTTGGCTCTTTAATATTAAGTTGCGACTTGCCTAGCCGGTGTATTAGGCGTCATCACGACCGTTGGGATTTTTGATCGTGACAAGTTGGTGTCAGAGACCTAGGTTCATAGGTATTACGAGTCATAAGCAAGTTTAGTAGAGTCTTGCGGATCGGTACAGAGACGTCTGTACTTATCTTCGAGAGGATACCGAACTGTTAGGAAACTTCACTTTTTTGTATTCTTGTCGTGCGGATTTGTTATTTCCAAAACTTGAACTTGACACTTCTATTCTCTTATAGATTGTGAGGACACGTGCGGCGGATCAGGCGGACAGCCACCAGTACCACCAGCTAGGGCTACGAGAAGCCGCGGTAGAAGCCGGTGTGTGGCTCATACTACATCCAGAGCAGCACCTATGGAGCCACCAGTTGCACCAGCTCATGAGCAGGTATCAGATGTGGTTGAGCCGGTGGGACCTACTCAGGCACCATCAGTGCTCATTCGGATTCCTGGCCTTCAAGAGGCCTTAGTCCAAATTTTGACTGTGTGCACGAGTCTAGCTCAGGCAGTCTCAATTCCAGTTGCACCAGCCACTTCAAAGGCCGGAGGAGGTGCCCAAACTCCTGCCGCCCGTACTCTAAAGTAGCTAGCTCAGGAACTCTAGACACTGGGTGTATTGCCAGTTTAGCTGGTTGCTGCCGCTAGGTCCAAGGTTGGTCCCCATATGAGTGATGAGGAGCAGAAAAGATTGCAACAGTTTGGGAGGCTTAAGCCTCTAGAGTGTCAGCGGATTCTTCGCATATCGGGTATTTCGGACACTAGTGGGGTTTCATTCACTACTTTTCAACTGACTGGGGTAGCCTACTGATGGTGGCAGGCTTATGAGTTGAGTAGGCCAGTCAATGCAGCACCACTTATATTTCATGAGTTCTCAATTCTCTTCTTAGAGAAGTTTGTCCCACAAATTCACAGAGAGGAGTTGCGTATTCAGTTTGAGCAGGTACGTTGGGAGGGTATGTTAGTGACTCAGTATGAGATGAGGTTTTCAGAGTTGTCTTGTCACGCGATATGGTTGGTTCCTACTGAGAGAGAGAAGATTAGGAGGTTCATTGATGGCCTCAACTATGGATTACACTTCATTATAGCTCGTGAGGTTACGACGGGTACGAGGTTTGACAAGGTGGTCGATATTGCTAGACGCTTAGAGCTGGTTCGCAGACAGGAGCGTGAGGAGCGGGAGGCCAAGAGGCCTCGTCATTTAGGTGGTTTCAGCAGTGCCTCATCTAGAGGTCAGTCCTATTACAACAAAGGTTGTTCTTGTTCAGGCAACTCGCAATGTTCCTCGTGGTTCTTTAGTTAGCCACAATTCCTATAGTGCCCGCCTAGCTCAGTTATCATTCAGTGCGTTATAGAGATCTTACCATACTTCATCTACACAGAGTTCCACAGGCAGCTATTCAGATCATCAGGGTCAGCGGCTCCGTTAGAGGATGGGTTGTTTTGAGTGTGGGGACTTGAGTCATCTCAAGAAGGATTGCCCCAGACTGTTGGGTAGAGTTCCACAATAGAGTTCTCAGCCTATGATTCCAGCACCAGTAACTACACCACCGCACAACCAACTCAGGGTGGGGTTCAGTTAGCTCGAGGCCGCCCTAGTGGGGGACGTTGATCAGGTGGTGGCAGGCCCGTTGCTATGCATTTCCAGCCAAGCCAGAGGCAGTTGCTTCTGATGCCCTGATCACAGGTATTATTTTAGTATGCCACAGGGATGCTTCAGTATTTTTTTATCCTGTTTCCACTTATTCATATGTATCATCATACTTTGCTCATTATTTGGATATGCCCAGTAATTCCTTGGTTATGCATGTTCATGTATCTACACCGGTAAGTGATTCTATTGTTGTGGACCGTATGTATCGACGTGTGCGGTGACTATTGGAGGATTAGAGACGAGAATTAATCTTTTACTGCTTAGCATGATTGATTTTGACGTGATTTTAGGCATGGATTGATTGTCACCATGTCACGTTGTTCTGGATAGTCACGATAAGACCGTGACTTGACGATGCCGGGATTGCCTAGAGTTAAATGGAGAGTTCTTTGGACTATGTTTCCAGTAGAGTGATTTCATATTTAAAGGCCCAACGGATGGTTTGGAAGGGATGTCAGGCATATTTAGCCTTTTGTGAGGAATGTTGGTGTTGATGCTTCTATCATTGAGTCCGTTCTAGTAGTGAGAGACTTTCTAGATGTGTTTCCTGCATACCTACTAGGCATGTCACCCGATAGGGACATTGATTTTGGTATTGATCTAGTGTCGGGCACTCAGCCCATCTCTATTCCACCATATCGTATGGCACCAGCAGAGTTGAAGGAACTTAAAGAACAATTTCAGGAGCTACTTGATAAGGGATTCATTAGGCCTAGTGTGTCGCCTAAGGGTGCACCGGTTCTATTTGTGAAGAAGAAGGATGGTACTATACGGATGTACATTGATTACAAGCAGTTGAACAAAGTTACAATTAAGAACAAGTATCCTTTACCACGCATTGATGACTTATTTGACCAGCTCCAGGGTGCTAGAGTGTTCTCTAAGATTGATTTGAGGCCTGAGTATCACCAGTTAAAGATTTGGGACTCTTATATTTTGAAGACGACATTCAGGACTCGCTATGGTCACTACGAGTTTCTTATGATGTTGTTTGGGCTGATCAATGCCCCAGCAACCTTCATGCATTTGATGAATAATGTATTTCAGCGATATCTTGATTCTTTTGTCATAGTATTTGTTGATGATATATTGGTGTACTCACGTAGCCAGAAGGAGCATGAGCAGCATCTGAGGATTGTACTCCAGACTTTGAGGGAGAAGAAGGTATATGCTAAATACTCCAAGTGTGAGTTCTGGATTGACTCGGTGGCATTCTTGGGCCACGTGGTGTCTAGTGAGGGGATCAAGTAGATCCAAAGAAGATTGAGGCATTTCAGAGTTGTCCTAGACCATCCTCAGCTACAGAGATTCAGAGCTTCTTGGGTTTGGCAAGTCACTATCGCGGTTTTGTGGAGGGTTTCTCGTCCATTGTTGCACCTTTGTCTAGATTGACCTAGAAGGGTGCCCTATTCAGGTGGTCTGATGAGTGTGAGGATAACTTTCAAAAGCTCAAGACTTCCCTGACCATAGTTCTAGTTCTAGTTTTGCCTTCAGCATCAGGTTCATATACAGTTTATTGTGATGCTTCTCGGATTGGTATTAGGTGTGTCTTGATGCAGGAGGGTAGGGTGATAGCTTATGCTTCGCACTAGTAGAAGCCCCATGAGAAGAACTACCTCGTTCATGATTTAGAGTTGGCATCCATTGTTCATGCATTGAAGATTTGGAGGCATTATCTCTACGGCGTATCTTTTAAGGTATTTACAGATCATCAGAGTCAACAGCACTTGTTTAAGTAGAAGGATCTAAATGTGAAGCAGCGGAGATGGTTGGAGCTATTAAAAGACTATAATATCATAATTTTGTATCATCCCGGGAAGGCCAATATGGTGGCCGATACCTTAAGTAGAAAGGCAGAGAGTATGGGTAGCCTTGCATATATTCCAGTTGGTGAGAGACCGCTACATTGGATGTTCATGTTTTGGCCAATCAATTTGTGAGGATAGATGTTTCGGAGCCTAGTTGGGTTCATGCTTGCGTTATTTCTCAGTCTTCTTTGTATGAGCGCATCAGAGAACGTCTGTATGACAACCCCCATTTGCTTGTCCTAAGGACATGATGCAGCACGGCGATGCCAAGGAGGTTCCTATTAGAGATGATGGGATGTTGAGGAAGTAGGGTCGGATTTGTGTGCCCAATGTGGATGGGTTGCGTGAGTTGATTCTTGAGGAGGAGAGTCATTCACGGTATTCCATTCACCCGGGTACCGCGAAGATGTAAACATTATTGGTGTAGGAGAATGAAGAAAGATATAGTAGAGTATGTGGCTCGGTGCTTGAACTGTCAACAGGTGAAGTGCAAGCATCAGAGGTCGGGCGGATTGCTTTAGAGACTTGAGATTCCCGAGTGGAAATGGGAGCGTGTTACCATGGATTTCATTATTGGGCTCCCACGGACTTTGAAAAACTTTGATGCGGGTTGGATGATTATGGACCGGTTGACTAAGTCCGCAAATTTCATTCCGGTTGTGACCACCTATCTTCAGAGCGCCTGGCTCAGATTTATATCACAAGATTGTTCGTCTTCATGGCATGTTAGTGTCCATTATTTATGACCGTGGAATGTGGTTCACATTGTAGTTTTGGAGAGCAGTGCAGCGAGACTTGGGCACATGGTTTGAGTTGAGTATATCATTCCACCCCTAGACGGACGGACAGTCCGAGCGCACCATTCAGATCTTGGAGGATAAGTTACATGCTTGTGTTATGAATTTTGGAGGTTCTTGGGATCCGTTTCTACCGCTTGCTGAGTTTGCCTACAACAACAACTACCAATTGAGTATTCAGATGGATCCTTATAAGGCCTTATATGGGAGGCGGTGTCGTTCTCCAGTTGGTTGGTTTGAGCCAAGAGAGGCTAAGTTGTTGGGTACGGATTTGGTTTAGGATGCCTTGGAGAAAGCCAAGTTGATTCAGGATCGACTTCGTGCAGCACAGTCTAGGCATAAGAGTTATGCTGAGATGAAGGTTTGTGACGCTGCATTTATGGTGGGTGAGAAGGTTTTGCTCAGGGTTTCACCCATGAAGGGTGTGAGAAGTTCGGTAGGAAGGGCAAATTGAACCCACGGTATAGTGGACCTTTTGAGGTGCTTCAGAGGATTGGAGAGGTGGCTTACAAGCTTGCATTTCCACCTAGTCTATCAAGTGTTCACCCAGTGTTTCACGTTTATATGCTCCGAAAGTATTATGGTGACCCATCCCATGTGTTGGACTTCAGCACGGGACAACTAGATACAAACTTGACTTATAATGTGGAGCCGGTGGCCATTTTGGGTCGGCAAGTTCAAAATTGAGATCAAAGAATATAGCTTCAGTGAAAGTTCAATAGAGAGGCCACCCATTCTAGAAGGCTACTTGGGAGACCGAGGGGGATATGCGGAGAAGATATCCACACCAATTTGAGACTCCAAGTGTGATTCTAGAACCGTTCGAGGACGAATTTGCTTAAAAGGGGGAAAATGTGGCGACCCAGCCAGCCATCTTGTGTATTGTAGCCTCATTCCCCTGTTTATTGCTTAATCTACGTTCATTTGTGGTTACATGACTTGTCGGGGTGGTTAATTTGGTTCTGGGAATGTTTCGTAGTGAATTGGGACACTTAGTCCCATGGTTGGAAGCTTAAGTTGAAAGAGTTACTCGGATATTTACTTTTGTGTAAACAACTCCAGAATGGAGTTTTGATGGTTCTGATAACTTCGTATGGTGATTTTGGACATAGGCATATATCCGGATTTGGATTTGGAGGTCCAAATCAAGAGACTCGAGGAAAGCAAGCTTAATCATAGGTACGAAAGTTTCTCTACAAAAAAAAAGGGCTGGCTTCAACAACCCATAAGGGACGGCTTGCCAAGCTACACAAACAGTTAATTTGTTTATAGTCGCAAAAGTTTTCCTACAAAAGGGGCTGGCTTCAACAACCCATTCAGGGACGGCTTGCCAAGCTACACACTCAGAAAACTTTTGTACTATAACCAACGTTAGCTGTTCATAACTCGGGAAACTTTCGCACTATAATAAGCTAACTTTCAAAGAGTACACTTACTCTATTTTCATACATGGACCGTACTACAACAAGCTAACTTTCAAAGAGTACACTTACTCTATTTTCATACATGGACCGACCTTTCCATCCATTCGAAAGGAAGAACAAGAGGAAAATTTAGAAAGAACTCATATGTAATTTACCACAAGAGATTTACAAAGAGTGGATGAAAATTACAAGAAAATTCTAGGATGACTCTAGGGTTTTTTACAAGAGGATTTTCTGAACTTGTACAAGGTAATTTTTTGATGATCCTACAACTACTACATGGCCTCCTTTATATAGGACTAGGAGGTTATTACAAGACAAACAATCTAGATAAAGCAAACCTATTTTACATGGCAAACTTATCTACAAGAGGGTCCCTCTCGGCATGTGAAGGACTTTAGGCAAAACCACTAAAAACACTTGAAAGCATGTGAACGGGTTGAAATATACATGGTGTAGCATGTGAAAGCATGTGATTCCATGTGAATGTACGGTGTTGCATGTGAAGAAGCGTGTGGAGGCATGTGGAGGCATGTGAAAACAAGGTGAAGTGGGGCTCGGATGGCATGGAAAGAGGTGGAAATTTGTCTTGGCATGGTAGGATATTTTTGAGGATTTTTTGGGTTAGTAATGGAGGATTAAGGTGGGATTAGCAATGATTAAGACAATTATCCTTTATCGATCATAGAATTGTCTTCCAGGCATCTTTTCGAAGACCTTGTGGAGTAGCGCCTGGAACTTGACGGTTCTTCACTGCTATGTCCCTTTCCCTTTGGACTGAGAGATGTAATTCGCAACTTTAATCTGGAAATGTCATTAGTGATCTTTTCTCGAATGATTTCATATGGTGTTTGATATTCCTTTGCTGCTTCCCGGACTCTTTCCCAGTGAGGATGGGTATTGGTATAATTCCAGCTTGCCCATTCTTTTGGCCATATCTCTTTTGGGATGCACCTATTTTGCTGGAAAATGATTCTTTGTGCCTCGCTATACTCTTCCTCCATTGATAAAATGGACACGGGAAATTTCCACCAGAATGATGCCTCTGCTTGCGCTTGGACTTTTCCATTAATGATTTTCACTGGCCTATGAAACATAAATATTTTTGTTGTGTAGGAATCACTGAAACATTTCGTCCAATATCTCCTAGGTTTGAACCATAGTAAAAATACTCTAAGGGCTGGTGCAATGGTATCAAAATCCTTGAAGACGTTGCATTTGAATTCCATAAAAATATAATACTGATGGCATAGGTACCAGAAAAACCATAATAATTCTTGTGGAAAATCCTTGGCTTGAGCTATGAATATATGGCAGAACGGATATTCTGGATTGACACCATAAGGCTTGAGAATGGATCCTCCATATTGCCGGAAAACTTGAAGCTTATAATAAGTTCTTCTTTCCATAATAATCGACGGATCAAAGGGATCCATGAGGTTGAACAACTCCGGTGGATGATCTGTTGGCTTTAATGAACTAGTTCCCAGTGTGTTTGAAAACATAAAGATGTGGCTGTTTGGCTTCAGTTTTACTGGAGAAAATCTTTTTGAGAATTCTTCCGGTCGCGATAGAAAATCTGCGAGAATATTATCCTTTCCTTTCAGGTGCTTGACTTGAAACTTGTATGGAGAAAACCATTGAGCCCATCTGAGAATCTGAGGATTAGGGATAATTTTTGAATTTATCTGGATCATTTTTGGGAAAGCCTTCATATCCATTTCCACTAGAAATTCTGTATGGATAAGGAAGAAATTGAATTTCTTGATTCCATTCTTTACTGCAAGAATTTCCTTGAAGGTGGAATGATAATGTTGCTCGGCATCTTTAAACTTTCCATTGGCGTATCCGCATATTTTTCGTTGGCCATCTTTTTCTTCAAATAGAACAGCACTCCAATATTCATGGCTGGCATCAGTTTGCAGTATCTTCTTTCCATCTGAAGGGATGTAAGAGACTTGACATTTTTACATATCTCCTTTATTTTTCTGACTGCTTCATCTTGTTTCTCTCCCCATGATGTTGCATTTTTCTTGAGCATTTCTGTGAGTGGTGAAATGTATGTAGAGATATTTGGGATGAAATCTCTAACATAATTGATGACCCCCAAGAACTGTTGGATCTGCTTTGTTGTGAGATTGGTATCTGGAAATTTTAGTAGTTCCTGACATATATGCGGTCTTGGACTATATTCACCTCGGGCGAAATGCATTCCAAGAAAATCCATCTCCTTTTGAGCAAGAACCATCTTTTTTGCTGAGAGCCTGATCCCGTACTTTGTTACCAATGCCTCAAATTGACGAAGAAAGTTAACATGGTCGTCCAATGTCTTACTAAATAACAGGATATCATCAATGTAGACTAAGGAGGTATGGAGGATGGGTTGGAAGATTTTTATCATGGCTTTTTGGAACAAGGAGGGTGCAGTTTTCAAACCAAAGGGCATGACTTTCCACTGGAAGTGATGATCTGGGATGCAAAATCCCGTTTTGGGTCGTTCTTCAGGGTGGATCCCCAATTGCCAAAATCCAGATTTTAAATCAAACTTGGAAAAATATTTGGCCTTGGCTAAGTGGGAGAAAAGGGTGAGTTTATTGGGTATGGAAAATTTATCATCTTAGACGAAATGGTTTAGTGGCTGGTAATTAATAACTAACCTGAGTTTTCCTCTTGTTTGTTCAGCTCTTTTGTTGACATAGAATGCTTCGCATGCCCATTGAGAATCCGATGGTTCTATCAGATCAAATTCCAAAAGTTCTTCGCATTCTTTCTTTGCAAACTGAAGATGATCTGGATTCATTCCTGAGTGACTGGCTTTTGTCGGATTGATGTTTTCATTTTTCTTGAAAGGGAGTTTGATAAAAAAACTCTTGGATTTTCCATAATGGGCTTTACCTTTTCTTCATGAAATCCTTGTGGGATTCAGCACATGAATGTTCAATGAGATTCTGCTCAATCTCTTTGATTTGTTCGTCATCGGTGATCTGAAATAGCCTTGGAATCTCAGAATAAGGTCTGAACTGTTTTTTAAAAGCTATCCCGTTGGCCTTGATCTGGAGTTGATCTTTAAGCTGCCTGTAAATGTCGAATCCAATAATAAGATCTTTTCCTGGCACATCAGATCCTAGCAGCTTGGTTCTGTACTTCAATGCTGGAAAGAACTCAACCGTGACCGGGTGCTTTGTAATGACTGTTGTGGTTAGGATTGCATTTGATGCAGTGTTGAAATCCTTAAAATGCGGCACCAATTGATCTTCAGGGAGAACAGCAG
The DNA here is from genome assembly GCA_002018475.1 of Nicotiana obtusifolia. Classification (NCBI taxonomy): domain Eukaryota; kingdom Viridiplantae; phylum Streptophyta; class Magnoliopsida; order Solanales; family Solanaceae; genus Nicotiana; species Nicotiana obtusifolia. Next base: position 162,367 of record MCJB01051153.1, on the reverse strand, counting down.
GATTTATGAGTGAGGATGCAGCTCCGGTGTCAATGAAAGCAATAACTCGAGCTGGTTTATCCCATTTGGATGAATAGACTTTGAGCTATACTTGAGGTACGACTGTGAGAGCATTGATCTCCTCTCGGGCCTCGATCACTGGTTTTGAGATTTAGTACTGATCATTGCCTTGATCTTCATAGATATCGAGAGAGAATATAGTTTCTTCATTGGGTTCATCATCCATAGAGAATATGGATTCAAGGTCCACCTCTTTTGCAAGATGTATGCCAGTGTAATCTTCAATTTCTTCAAGGAGTTTGACAGATCTTCTTGACTGAGGACAATTTTTTGCGAAATGTCCAATCTTATGGCAAATAAAGCATCTGTCTTTCTTGTGAAAATTTCCTGGCCTTCTGCGTCTGAAATACTTTGTGCGTCTCTTGGATCTTGATCTTCCATCTGGAATTCTTGGCCATTTGAACCTCCTGAATTCTTTCCGTCATCTGGACGTGCTGCAGGAACATCCTGATCCGGTGATTAGATCAGTTTTGCGGCACTGCCTTGTCAAGCGCTGGATTGTGCTGGATAATTTGCTTTATGGCTGAGCGCTTGTACAGATGTCATCTAGTGCGACGAAAATAGCCTGCCTGATGTAACCAATTTGCGGGATGGTTATGGACTAGAATTTTTCTTCAATGATGGTCATGGTTCGGCTTGCTAACAGCTTTGGAAGAGAAGAGACGAAGGCTTGCTTCAGATTGATGTCTCCGCCGATTTCAAGATATATCTTGGCCATTTTTTGAAAATGTCTATCAATGTCATTCGACATGTCATTTCTATCGAATGACACACACTTCATCTCGAAGAGTTGTCTTCACATTTCTCCTGTCGTTGGCCAGTATCTCCGCAGAAAACTTCATGTAGGACCCGGATGTTGAAGGCAAAATCTTGGGAAGTAAGAAAAATATTCTTGTCGTGAATCCCAAGGGAGTTCCACCAATCTCTGAGGATTCCTGAGAAACGTGAAGTGAGTTCTGACAAGATGACATACTTTTCTCGTTCTGCCAGGTTTTTGGTCACCATCCAAGTATAGAAGTCTTGGATTCTCTGAGGCCATTTTGAAACCTTGACGTCGTCCAAGGTGAAAGTATGGAAGCCGGTTCCAAATGGCTTGGACGCCATGGGTTCATATCTTCTTTCTGGGATTGGCTCATCTGTCATGCCTTCTTGTTCGTCATCTATATCAGATACTTCTGGCTCTCTTGGCTGATTTACAAATATTGGGGGATTTTCATCTTCGGAAGAGTCCGTCGCGGATTCATTGCTTGATTGCGAGCTATCTTCCGTGGATTCCTCTTCTGATGAATTCAGAGATTCGGACCATGGAGTCTCTTATTCTGATATGCATCTTGGCTGAGAGACATAGAGGTCTGGAGCCTTCTGGTCAGAAATCATAAGATTTTCTAGGTTGGACCCTTTTGAACTGTCTGCATGGTCTCGCCATTTCTTGGCTTGTTTTTGTGCTGCAAGGGCATCTTTCCTTTCCCAAACCAATTTTGCAATATCAAACTTCTATTCTCCTTTTATAGGTTGGGTGAAAGAGAATGGATTTTGAGAGGCGGATGGGAAAGTAGAAAAGGTGTTGTCTAATTTAGGTGGGGAATATGGTTGTGGAGACATCGGGAAAAAGGTAGGTTTTGAGGTGAAAACTAGGGTTATTTATGGATTAGAGTGGTCATTTCTTAAGAGCTGAATCTGTTCTTTGAGGGAAACTGTCTCTTTTTGTTGTTGTTGGAAGAATTGGAAAAGTGAAGTTCCTGGCGGACAAATCTCATATTGCAAATTTGCCAACCTCAGTTCCAACGCTTTTAGTCCTTCATGGCGAGACGATGTTTGCTCCATCTTTTTCTCCATTGTTTCTACCTTGCTCATCATTTTATTTTGCGTGTGCGCCACGTTCTTTATGGTTTTATGGTGTTGCCAATGTTGGTCAGGACCTTGTTTTGACAGATGGAGTTTTCGGATTGCCAGTTTAGTGTTGCCTCGATGTCACTTGTGGGAGGTTTTTCTCCAATAGGCAATACTACGTTTTTCTTGGGAATTTTTGGAGCATGGCTAATTCCTTCCTTTTCAAAAAGTTGTAGTGAAGGAAAGTCATGGGTATGACTGGAGCTTGAAGAACTCAGCTTGAACATCTGTGGGGGATTTTTGATTTTCGGAGTTTGTAAAGTTTTAGGTTTAGGTGGCTTTTTGGGTTGTAAGGTCTGAATTGGTGGTGGATCGGGTTTGGGTGTAGGTTCGCTATCTTCCCAACTTGGAATGAATTTTCTGGTAATTTTGGCCATTCCTGGGGTTGGTAACTAACAAGAAATTCATATTTCCGTGGGCGGCTTAATGAGCCAATTGAAGGGTCTTTATTTTCATATCTGGCTCGGAATTATTTTTCCGTAGTTTTTCCCTTTTTCTTGGATTTTGGTTTGGTTTTGTTGAGGCTTAACTTTTCTCCATAGTATTCTCCATTTGGATCGTCTAAACAGTCTTGACAGTTGCAATCAAGATCCCAAGGGCAGTGTCCCGTAAAGGGGGACTTGAACCACCAAGTTTTTGATCCATTTTTGTCGAAAGTTCGGCACCAGTCATGTTCTTCCATGATGCTCTGTATGTTCCAAAAGAGTTCTGCATCAGATTCAGGGTATGTATCTGTTGTATCTTTGGGTTGGATCATTTGGCAAGAAAAGATGGTTTTATTGGGTTTTTTGAGGTGGGAATGGTCGAAGCTTATGCAAACAGTTTTGTCATTTCTTTTGGTAAAGGTTGGTTCACCAGATTGTAGGGATTCCTCTGATTCTCTTAACTTTTCATAATTTGTGATCTAGGAATCAGGAAGAATTTTGACAAGTTCATCTCTTGAAATTTGTCTGGGTATTTGGGTGCACATGGTATTTCCTTTAGTGGCATCAATGATTAGAAGAAGAGCATTTTCTCCTCCTGGAAGACAGAGATCCATGGCGTGATTCTGGACTCGCCATGCCATTTGGTGGTGAAGAGTAGCTTGTATGGAATCTTTGGCTTGAGGGGCTCCTTGGATTTGGACTTGGATTTTAAGAGCTTCGGTTAAGTGGGGATCATAGAGAGACATGTTGAAGGTTGGAAAGATTGTTATGAAAACAGTCATGGCATTCAAAGTGACTTCGGCAGTACCCAAGTTTGCATGTTGGTACGCCAAATATCTGGTATCGAGAAGAGAAAAAGTCGAGCTACCACCGGCTGACCTTTTCCTCTGTGATAGGTTAGAGCAATTCGGATAGCACCAAAATGGATATGGGTAAACCCATGCTCTCTCCATTGCCTGGGGAAATCGTCTGGGATTTGAAGGGTGATAAATTGTTCTTCTCTGGTGGCGAGGATAGGATGCTGGTCAAGTTTTGACGCAGCAACATATTCTTTGACTCCTTTTGGTCTATGTTGGACAAGGGAACATATTTGGGTCCATGGTGCAAAGGATTTTTTGGCGAAGGCTGAATAGGGATTTATAAGAGGTAATTCAGTGGAGGACACCTTTTGTTCGTCTGGTAAGATATCTACTTCGTAAAGGTAATCATATTTTTTAGACAGGGTTTTGTACAGGGTAGGTGACATATTCATTTTAGCTAAGGAAGACGAAGATGGAAACGACTCACTCATATTTGGTAAATTGTTCCTCCCTCCGAAAGGATAGGCTGGCTCTGATACCACTATATAAAGAACAAAGCAAGGGACTCCGTGAAAGCAAGCCTAACCGTAGGAACGACACCACAGTACGAGAAACAAAGCAAGAGACTCGAGGAAAGCAAGCTTAATCATAGGTACGAAAGTTTCCCTATAAAAAAAAGGGCTGGCTTCAACAACCCATAAGGGACGGCTTGCCAAGCTTTGATACCACTGTATAAAGAACAAAGCAAGGGACTCCGTGAAAGCAAGCTTAATCATAGGTACGAAACCACAGTCCAAGGAATAAAGCAAGAGACTCGAGGAAAGCAAGCTTAATCATAGGTACGAAAGTTTTCCAACAAAAAGGGGGCTGGCTCTTGCCAAGCTACACCAGGGGGCTGGCTCTTGCCAAGCTACACAAACAGTTAATTTGTTTATAGTCGCAAAAGTTTTCCTACAAAGGGGGCTGGCTTCAACCTTGCCAAGCTACACAACTCAGAAAACTTCTGTACTATAACCAACGTTAGTTGTTCATAACTCAGAAAACTTTCGCACTACAATAAGCTAACTTTCAAAGAGTACACTTACTCTATTTTCATACATGGACCGTACTACAATAAGCTAACTTTCAAAGAGTACACTTACTTTATTTTCATACATGGACCGGCCTTTCCATCCATTCGAAAGAAAGAACAACAGGGAAATTTAGAAAGAACTCATATGAAATATATCACAAGAGATTTACAAAGAGTACAAGATAATTCTAAGCTTTTTTCCAAGATGATTTCAAGATGATTTTTTGATTTTGTACAAGGTAATTTTCTGATGATTCTACAACTACTACAAGCCCTCCTTTATATAGGACTAGGAGGTTATTACAAGACAAACATTCTAAATAAAGCAAACCTATCTTACATGGAAAACTTATCTACAAGCGGGTCCTTCTTGGCATGTGAAGGACTTTAGACAAACCACTAAAAACACCTGAAAGCATGTGAACGGGGTGAAATATACTTGGTGTAGCATGTGACGCCATGTGACTGTATTGTGTTGCATGTGAAGAAGCATGTGGAGGCATGTGAAAGCAAGTGAAAACAAGGTGAAGTGGGGCCCGCATATCATTGAAAGATGTGGAAATTCGTCTTGGCATGGGTAGGATATTTTTTGAGAGTTTTTGGATGATTATGATAGGAAAACAACGTGAAGTGGGGTCCGGATAGCATGGAAAGATATGGGAATTTGTCTTGGCATGGGTAGGACATTTTTGGATGATTTTTGGGTACGTAATAGGGGATTAAGGTGGGATTATCAAGGATTAAGGCAATTATCCTTTATCGATCACAGAATTGTCTTCCAGGCATCTTTTCGAAGACCTTGTGAAGTAGTGCCTGGAACTTGACGGTTCTTCA
>MCJB01051153.1:140585-156213 GCA_002018475.1 Nicotiana obtusifolia | reverse complement strand
CTCTCCCCATGATGGTGCATGTTTCTTGAGCATCTCTGTGAGTGGTGAAATGTATGTAGAGATATTTGGGATGAAATCTCGTACATAATTTATTACACCCAAGAACTGTTGGATCTGCATTGTTGTGAGGCTGGTATCCGAAAATTTAAGTAATTCCAGACATATATGCGGTCCTGGACTGTATTCACCTCGGGCAAAATACATTCCGAGAAAATCAATCTCCTTTTGAGCAAGGACCATCTTTTTTGCTGAGAGCATGATTCCGTACTGTGTTACCAATGTCTCGAATTGACGAAGCAAGTTGACATATTCTTCTAATGTATCACTGAATAACAGGATGTCATCAATGTAAACTAAGGAGGTATGGTGGATGGGTTGGAAGATTTTTATCATGGCTTTTTGGAACAAGGAGGGTGCAGTTTTCAACCCGAAGGGCATGACTTTCCACTGGAAGTGATGATCGGGGATGCAAAATCCCGTTTTGGGTCGTTCTTCAGGGTGGATTCCCAATTGCCAAAATCCAGATTTTAAATCAAACTTGGAAAAGTATTTGGCCTTGGCTAAGTGGGAGAAAAGAGTGAGTTTATTTGGTATGAGAAATTTATCATCTTGGAGGAAATGGTTTAGTGGCTGATAATTAATAACTAACCTGAGTTTTCCTCTTGTCTGCTCAGCTCTTTTGTTGACATAAAATGCTTCGCATGCCCATTGTGAATCCGACGGCTCTATCAGATCAAATTCCAAAAGTTCTTCGCATTCTTTCTTTGCAAGCTGAAGATGGTCTGGATTCATCCCTGAATGACTGGCTTTTGTAGGGTTTATGTTTTCATTTCTCTTGAAAGGGAGCTTGATAAAAAACTCTTGGTTTTTCCATAATGGGTTTTTCCCTTTGTTCATGAAATCCTTGTGGGATTCAGCACATGAATGTTCAATGAGATTCTGCTCAATCTCTTTGATTTGTTCGTCTTCGGTGATTTTGAATAGCCTTGGAATCTCAGAATTTAAAAGCTATCCCGTTAGCCTTGATTTGGAGTTGGTCTTTAAGTTGCCTGTAAATGTCGAAATCAATAATAAGATCTTTTCCAGGCACATCAGATCCTAGAAGCTTGGTTCTGTACTTCAATGCTGGGAAGAACTCAATTGTGACCGGGTGCTTTGTAACGACAGTTGTGGTTAAGATTGCATTTGATGCAGTGTTGAAATCCTTGAAATGTGGCACCCATTGATCTTCAGGAAGAACAGCAGGATTTATGAGTGAGGATGCAGCTCCGGTGTCGATGAAAGCAATAACTCGAGCTGGTTTATCCCATTTGGATGTATAGACCTTGAGTTCTACTTGAGGAACAACTGTGAGAGTATTGATCTCTTCTCGGGCTTCGATCACTGGTTTTGAAATCTGGTACTGATCATTTCCTTGGTCTTCATAGATTAAGAGAGAAAATAGTTTCTTCATTGGGTTTGTCATCCACAGAGAATATGGATTCAAGGTCCTCTTCCTTTGCAAGATGTATGCCTGTGTAATCTTCAATTTCTTCAAGGAGTTTGACAGATCTTCTTGATTGGGGATAATTTTTTGTGAAATGTCCAATCTTATGGAAAATAAAGCATCTGTCCTTCTTGTGAAAATTTCCTGGCCTTCTGCGTCTGAAATATTTTGTGCGCTTCTTGGATCTTGAACGTCCATCTGGAATTCTTGGCCATCTAAATCTCCTGAATTCTTTCCGTCGTCTGGACGTGCTGCAGGAACATCCTGATCCGGTGATTAGATCAGTTTTGCGGCATGCTTTGTCAAGCGCTGGATTGTGCTGGATAATTTGCTTTAGGGCTGAGCGCTTTGTACAAATGTCATCCAATGCGACGAAAATAGCCTGCCTGATGTAACCAATTTGTGGGATGGTTATGGACTGGAAATTTTCTTCAATGATGGTCATGGTTCAGCTTGCCAGCAGCTTTGGAAGGGAAGAGACGAAAGCTTGCTTCAGATTGATGTCTCCGCCGATTTCAAAATATATCTTGGCCATTTTTTGAAAATGTCTGTCAATATCATTTCTGTCGAATGACACATACTTCATCTCGAAGAGTTGTCTTCGCATTTTCTCCTATCGTTGGCCAGTATCTCCGCAGAAAACTTCATGTAGAACCCGGATGTTGAAGGTAAAATTTTGGGAAGTAAGAAAAATATTCTTGTCATGAAATCCAAGTGAGTTCCACCAATCTCTGAGGATTCCTGAGAATCGTGAAGTGAGTTCTGACAGGATGACATATTTTTCTCTTTCTGCCAAATTTTTGGTCACCATCCAAGTATAGAAGTCTTGGATCCTCTGAGGCCATTTTGAAACCTTGACGTCGTCTAAGGTGAAAGTATGGAAACCAGTTCCAACTGGCTTGGACGCCATGGGCTCATATCTTCTTTCTGGGATCGGCTCATCTGTCATACCTTCTTGTTCGTCATCTATCTCAGATACCTCTGGCTCTCTTGGCTGATTGACAAATATTTGGGGATTGTCATCTTCGGAAGAGTTCGTCATGGATTCATTGCTTGATTGAAAGCTATCTTCCGTTGATTCATCTTCTGACGAATTTAGAGATTCGGACCATGGAATCTCTTCTTCTAATATGCATCTTGGCTGAGAGACATAGAGGTCTGGAGCCTTCTGGTCAGAAATCATCAGATTTTCTGGGTTGGATCCTTTTGAACTTTCTGCATGGTCTCGCCTTTTCTTGGCGTGTTTTTGTGCTGCAAGGGCATCTTTCCTTTCCCAAACCAATTTTGCAATATCAAACTCGGGTTCTTCTTTTACGGGTTGGGTAAAAGAGAATGGATTTTGTGAGACAGATGGAAAAGTAGAAAAGGTGTTGTCTAATTTAGGTGGGGAATAAGGTTGTGGGGATATTGGGAAAAAGGTAGGTTTTGAGGTGACAACTGGGGTTGTTTGTGGCTTAAGGTGGTCATTTCTCAAGAGCTGAATCTGCTCTTTGATGGAAACCGTCTCCTTTTGTTGTTGTTGGAAGAAGTGGAAGAGTGAAGTTCCTGGCGGACAAATCTCATATTATAGATTTGCCAACCTTAGTTCCAATGCTTTGATTAGTCCTTCATGGCGAAACGATGTTTGCTCCATCTTTTTCTCAATTGTTTCCACCTTGCTCATCATTTTGTTTTGTGTATGAGCCACATTCTTTATGTTGTTGCCAATGTTGGTCAGGACTTTGTTTTGGCAGATGGAGTTTTCAGACTACCAGTTTATTGTTGCCTCGATGTCACTTGTTGGGGGGTTTTTCTCCAGTAGGCAGCACTACATTTTTCTTGGGAATTTTTGGAGCATGGCTGATTCCCTCCTTTTCAAAAGGTTGTAGTGAAGGAAAATCGTGGGTATGACTGGAGCTTGAAGAACTCAACATGAATATCTGTGGTTGCGGGGGATTTTTGATTTTCGGAACTAGTGGAGTTTTAGGATCAGGTGGCTTTTTGGGTTGTGAAGTATGGACTGGTGGTGACTCGGGTTTGGGTGTAGTTTCACTATCCTCCCAACTTGGAGTGAATTTTTTTGGTTATTTTGGCCATTCCTGGGGTTTGTAACTGACAAGGAATTCATATTTACCTGGACGGCTTAATGAGCCAATTGAAGGGTCTTTATTTTCATATCTGGCTCGAAATTGTTTTTCAGTGCTTTTCTTCTTTTTCTTGGATTTTGGCTTGGTCTTGTTGAGGCCTAAATTTTCTCCATTATATTCTCCATCTGGATCTTCGAAACAGTCTTGACAGTCGCAATCAAGATCCTAAGGGCAGTGTCCCATAAGGGGGCATTTGAACCACCAAGTTCTTGTTCCATTTTTGTCGAAGCTTCGGCACCATCATGTTCTTCCATGATGCTTTTTATATTCCAAAAGAGCTCTCCATCAGGTTCAGGGTATGTATCTGCTATATCTTTTGGTTGGATCATTTGGCAAGAAAAGATTGTTTTATTTAGTTTTTTGAGGTGAGAATGGTCGAAGCTTATGCAAACGGTTTTGTCATTTCTTTTGGTAAAAGTTGGTTCAGCAGATTGTAGGGATTCTTCTGGTTCTCTTGACTTCTCATAATTTGTGATCCAGGAATCAGGAAGAATTTTGACAAGTTCATCTCTTGAAATTTGTCTAGGTATTTGGGTGCACATGGTGTTTCCTTTGGTAGCATCAATATTTAGGAATAAAGCATTTTCTCCTCCGGGAAGGCAAAGATCCATGGCATGATTTTGGACTCGCCATGCCATTTGGTGATGAAGAGTGGCTTGGATGAAATCTTTGGCTTGAGGGGCTCCTTGGATTTGGATTTGGATTTTTAGCGCTTCGGTTAAGTAGGGATCATAGAGGGACATGTTGAAGTTTGGAAAGATTGTTATGAAGACAGTCCCAGCATTCAGCGTAACCTCTGCAATACCCAAGTTTGCATGTTGGTACTCCAAATATCGTGTATCTAGAAGAGAAAGTCGAGCTACTACAGGCTGAGCTTTTCTTCCGTGGTATGTTAAAGCGACTCGGATAGCACCAAAATGGATATGGGTAAACCCATGCTCTCTCCATTATTTGGGAAAATCATCTGGGATTTGGAGAGTGATAAATTGTTCTTCTCTGATGGCGAGGATAGGATGTTGGTCAAGTTTTGATGCAGCAACATATTCTTTGACTCCTTTTGATCTATGTTGGACAAGGGAACGTATTTGGGTCCATGGTGCAAAGGATTTTTTGGCGAAGGCTGAGTAGGGATTTATAAGAGGTAATTCAGTGGAGGACATCTTTTGTTCGTTTGGTAAGATATCTACTTCGTAAAGGTAATCTATTTTTTAGACAGGGTTTTGTACAGGGTAGGTGACATATTCATTTTAGCTAAGGAAGACGAAGATGGAAATGACTCACACATATTTGGTAAATTACCTTGTACAAGTTCAGAAAATCCTCTTGTAAAAAACCCTAGAGTCATCCTAGAATTTTCTTGTAATTTTCGTCCACTCTTTGTAAATCTCTTGTAATATATTACATATGAGTTCTCTAAATTTCCCTCTTGTTCTTCCTTTCGAATGGATGGAAAGGTCGGTCCAACTATGAAAATAGAGTAAGTGTACTCTTTGAAAGTTAGCTTGTTGTAGTACGGTCCATGTATGAAAATAGAGTAAGTGTACTGTTTGAAAGTTAGCTTATTGTAGTGCGAAAGTTTCCCGAGTTATGAACAGCTAATGTTGGTTATAGTACAAAAGTTTTCTGAGTGTGTAGCTTGGCAAGTCGTCCCTGAATGGGTTGTTGAAGCCAGCCCCTTTTGTAGGAAAACTTTTGCGAATATAAACAAATTAACTGTTTGTGTAGCTTGGCAAGCCGTCCCTTATGGGTTGTTGAAGCCAGCCCTTTTTTTTTGTAGGGAAACTTTCGTACCTATGATTAAGCTTGCTTTCCTCGAGTCTCTTGCTTTGTTTCTCGTACTGTGGTGTCGTTCCTACGATTAGGCTTGCTTTCACGGAGTCCCTTGCTTTGTTCTTTATACAGTGGTCGTTTTGGCTTGAATTGGTGAAAGTTGGAAGTTGAAGGTTTTGGAAGGTTGAGATGTTTGACTGAGAGTTGACTTTGTTGATACTGGGCTCGAGTTTTGGTTCCGAGAGTTAGAGTAGCTCCGTTGTGTCATTTATGACTTGTGTGCAAAATTTAAGGTCAATCGGAGTTAGTTTGGTATGATTTGGAATTAGTTTTAGAAGTTGGAAGTTCATTAGTTCATTAGGTTTGAATTGGGGTGCGATTCGTAATTTTGTTATTGTGTGATGTGATTTGAGGCTTCGACTAAGTTCATATAGTGTTTTAGGACCTGTTGGTATATTTGGATGGGATCCGGGGGGAGGGGGGGCTCGGGGGTGTTTCGAATCAAGTTTGGACTTATTTTGGACTTTGTTGGATTGTTGATTTCTGTGCATTTGGTTTCCTCCTTCGCCATCGCGAGGAGAGGGCCGCGATCGCGAAGGGTCAAGTCTAGTACGTGAGTATTTGTTCAACGCGTTCGCGAGGTTAAGGTTGCGATTGCAAAGCTTTGAAGGGTTGTACGACGCAAACGCGAGAGGAAACGCGTTCGCGAAGAAGGAAGAGGAGGCCTGGGAATTTTCACGCGTTGCTCATTTTGATAGCGTGTGGCTGTCCACGATCGCGTAGGTGTTGGTGATTGGTCATCGCGTTCACAACTGGTCTATCGTGTTCGTGTAGAAAGTTTTTGCCACTGGAGATTTTTGTTCATCGCGATCGCGAGGGATTTTCCGCGATCATGAAGTGTAATGACTGAGCAGCAGCTTTTAAAATCCTAAATCGAGGGTTAGAGTATTATTTCACATTTTGAGTTGTAGAGCTCATTTTTGGACGATTTTGGAGGGAACTTTCACGTCTTGGATTGGGGTAGGTGTTTTTAACTCAGATTTGTTGTTATATCATGATTTCATCTTTATTTTTAGCATTTAATTAGTGAATTAAAGTGAAGAAATGGGTTATTTTGTGGAAACTTTGCAAAAATCAAAAAATGGAGGTTTGAAGGTCGATTTGAGGTCGAAATTGGATGATTTTTGCATTATTAGACTCGTAATTAAATAGGTGTTCGGAATTTGTGAATTTTGTCGGGTTCCGAGGTGCGGGTCCGAGGTTAAATTTTTGGGTTGACTTTTTAATTTGAGTTAAAGATCTTAGCTTTATCATTTGGAATTAATTCCTATAGATTTTATTGATAGTATTACGTTATTTTGGCTAGATTCGAACCGTCCGAAGATCGATACGCGTAGGAAGGGCTTGTTAGAGGAGTGATTTGGCTTGCTTGAGGTAAGTATCTTATCTAGATTTATTGAGGCACTAGTTGCCGGAGTTATTTGTGATAGTCAAGTGCTATGGGTGGGCGGTTTGAGCTCATGTGCTAACACCGGGTTATTTATCCATGCTCAGAGTAGTGTTTTGTCTATGTCATGCCTTGAATTGATTGTTAAGCTTCAAACATATTGTTTCTCCTATGTGTACCCCTCTATGAGCTATTTGTACCATGTTGGGGTTTCATTGAGGTTATGTTCCCGGTAAGGACTGATAAAACTGTTATTCCATGATGAATTTATCTATTTTAACTGTGATAGCACAAATTGCACATGCCTACACTATAACATGCTAGATATATCGGTCAAGGAGTATGAATTTGGCTATCATTAATCATGTACATGTATTCTTATATGTTTGTTCTCTCTGTGTTATAAGCTAGACTGGTAGCCTATGACCACGCCGGGGGAATTGTGATTGTTGGCACGTGAGTTATCCATGCAGTTGATGTTATCGACACGTGAGTTGTCCATGCAACACGTGAGTTATCCGTGCGAATCTAGATATTGATATTATTAGCACGTGAATTGTCTGTGCAGCACGTGAGTTATCCGTGCGATTTATATTATTAGCACGTGAGTTATCCGTGCATGACGTGAGTTGTCCGTGCAGCACGTGAGTTGTCCATGCAGTGTGTGAATACAGATCCATCCCCTTAGGGTCACCCTCTCATGTTTCTCTCTTGATGGTGTACACGCAGATATTGAGGAAAGTCTGGTCAGTGTTGTTTGGAGTTGCATTTCATCTCTACTTGCAAATTTCCATGGATTATTATCTGAGTTATCTGCATTTCATCTCTATATGTTGAACATTGACTGAGCACAGTAATTGAGTAACTGTACACATTCACACACAGATGATTCTTCCTGTGCTTTATGACTTGGTTTCATTATTGTTCCGTACCTATTAAATGTTGAGACTGTACAGGTTATAGCTAGTATCTTTTATAGTTCTCACTTCTTTTACCTCGCCGAGGTTAGTACGATACTTATTGAGTACATTGGGTAGGTTGTGCTCATACTACACTCTGCACTTAATTGTGCAGATCCAGGTGTGGGGACCAATTATCAACAGTAGGATTGCTTGATTGGACTATCTTCGAGAGGCGAGGTAAAATTGAATCCTTGGTCACAGTTTTGACTTGTCATTTCCTTAAATATTGTTGTTGCAGTTCAGACAGTGCTATTATTGTTTAGTTTCATACTTGTATTATGTTGTAGAGCTCATGACTACGTATTTATCAGTTTCTAGGGATTTACCTTGTATTAACAGTATTTGGTTGTATTGAGGTTTCAGACTTATGTTATTTCTATAAATTTCTGCTGTTTTGGATCTTTATTGTTAAGTTTTTGCTTGCCTAGCCGGTGTGTTAGGTGCCATCACGACGGTTGAGATTTTGGGTCGTTACATGTTACAACCAGAGATTTAACATCATCTTGGAAGCGGTTAAAATTAAAAGGAACAAATTAAAAGAAGAATTAATTGTCATAGAGGCTCTACACCACGTTGAAGTTTCCAAAGTCAGAAAATTAGAGGAGAAAGTTTTAAACACGAAGATGCTGCTTATGATTTCATGGGCATTGTTTGTTGTATTTGTTGTAGCGTCGATGTTAAAGTGACCTTCTGTAGTATCATCTTTGATGTGTATTTTTATGATGTTCGTTTAATGAGTTTGTATGTGTTATGTTTTTGATGAATTTTGGTTTGATTATTTAGAGCGTGAGAATTTAATTGTACCTTTTCAATTTTTGTTTCATTTTCCTCCTATTCTTTCACACATCATTGTACATGTCACCACCTTCCTCTCTCTCCCTCCATCAGTTCACCACCATCACCTTACTATCTTAATTTTTATTGCCGGAACAAATGAAAATCGCCAGAAAAACCTTTTGTTCTTTTTTGTTTCTTCTCTACTAAATATCTGAACCCCAACAATAGCTAAAATGAATTTTGATTGACAATAACTAAGTCAATAGCCAATTTCAGTTACCAACTAATAACCTAGATGATCTTTTTCACAATAACCAAAGCTCCAAAAATTTTGGGATTCAAACTTCAACATTCATATGCTTAGAGTCAGATCTGAAAGTTTTTGAACCAAACAATGAAATTCACAGAACGCTAGTAGCACATTTCTAAACCCAATAAAATAGTTTGAAATTTTCAATCCAAACACCACATAGCAATACCAAACAAATTATAAATTACCAACACCAATAGAGGTTTAAAAATCTCAGATTCACAGAAACTCAAAATTTCAGAAATGATCTCTAGCGAATCATTCTTGGTCAAAGATTTCAAATAATTTTTAAAAGAAGGAATTTTCAATAAGAAAAAAATAAAGTTTTGACAGAAATTACTCCATGAAATAATATTTAGTATATATTATTCGATTCCAGAAGATCTTCGATAGTGGGTGAAGTTTGTTGTAGTGGATTTATTTTTTGGCGATCTGAGATTAATTCTCCATGATAGAGAAATTATTAGTTGATCTTTTATGTCTCATGTTTGTTCTTAATATTGTAGAGGGTTGGAGGTGGAGATTAGGAGGAAAAAGAGTAATGGTTGGAGTGAGTTTGTACTTCTATTCTTTTCTTTTGGAAGAAGAAGTCGGAAGGAGTGAGGGGGGTGTCACTGGGGAAGATGACAACGGGTGAGGTGGGTTCTTGTTTCTCTTTAACTTTTTTTTTTCAAAGTTTTTATTTAATTTGTTCAAGTTAAATTCATGTGTTCCCATCTTATTCGTTATTTTGGCGTGTGAATTACACACATATTTTATATTTGGTCACTTATCAATTTTGTGTCTAAATGACACGTTTGATATGTGGTTCGAGTGTTCAAATAAAACGGATTTAAGATGGAGTGTCTAAGTGAAAAGTGTGGACAACTTTAAGGGGCTATCGATGTATTTTGCTAGCAAAAATATTAAATTGGAAATAGTAATGTAAAGCTACTGATTATTTTGGCACATCCCCTGGCATTTTGTCTAGGTTCACCACAAGTGCTATATGTTATTATCCTGCCTTTTCTTGATTGAGACCACTCCCCTTGCCTATTAATTGCCTCATTCTTTTCTCTTGTTCTCTTAACCACAAAGATCTCATGCCCTGCAAGCGCATTTTTTTGAAAATAGATTCGTAATATGTATGTTACTGCTTTCAATCACCTCATAATCATAGTCAGCACTGCCATTAATATGACATTTCAATGCAATCCTCATGAATTGGTTGTACAACTCTATGATTTTGGGGTTGTATTCATTTGCCCATCTCCTCATCTTAGCTATATGATCATTAATTATGTTCATGACCTTGATTCTAATATCCTCAAGCATCTTGATAATTTGCTTGTGTCTGGTTTCCAAGATCCATGGATTGAATGACTCGGTCATGTTATTGTCAACTGACTGGTTCTTACAAAGAGTATCAAAGAAAGCTCTACTCCAACATTTGGGTGAATATTGTAGCAAATCCTCAATAGCTTCCTTACCATCATCATCAACCTGCCACATACTCTTTATATAATCTTGGAAGTCCTCCTCATATCTACTCCATTCAGCCCATCAAAGAAATTTCTTGTACTCACCAGATCCCCATCTCCTGCACCAATTTGTCTCTATATATCTTACACAAAACCTATAATGTACCTCAGCAAGAACAGTTTGGATTGAACTAATCAACCCATGAAAAAAGATAAAACATTAGTAACTACATATTTAAAGTATTAGTTGACAGCAAAATAATCTAGTAAATTTTTCATACCTTTTGCATATCTGATATAAAAGTGATGTCTTCAGCCATTTTGAGGTCCAATGACTTCTATAGCTGACTTAGGAACCCGTTCCAGTTTAATTTTTTTTTCTTTATCAATAATATCCAAAGCCAATGGATAAAAATAATTTGTAGAGTCTTGAGAAACAATCGCCAAGAGCTTACCTTTAGCTTTCTCTCGTAAAAGTTTTCTATCCAACCCAATAAAAGGTCTCAATCCATTCTTAAACCCATACTTTATTGCTTGAAAATATATATACATCCTTAGATACCTTCTTTTTCCTTCAGCAAGAGCATATGTCGATACGTTAATTATCACATCACTTCCAGGATTACTAAATTTTATTTCATTAGCATAGGCCACAAGCTTATTATATTCATCTGAAAAACTACCTTCAAGATTTTTCAAGATCATTCTATTTGTCCTCTTACATTTAGATTCACTAACATTGACATTAAAAGCAGCTTTCAAAGCTTGCCCTCATCTCTTTAACCTTAATTCTTGGATCATCTTGCAACCCTCTTTTGAAGTATGCATCAACTCTACTATTCTCAAATACATGTTCACATTTGTGCTCTGATTTTAAGGTTTTGAATTTGACCCCAGCCCCTGCACAATCCTTAGAAATATGACAAACAAAGGGGTATCCAGGATTTTCATAGATGTACATGAGTTTGATGAGTCATTTTTAAGTTGTTGTAACCCATATCCATTTCCAAGACAGTAGT
Organism: Nicotiana obtusifolia; assembly: GCA_002018475.1. Lineage (NCBI taxonomy): Eukaryota > Viridiplantae > Streptophyta > Magnoliopsida > Solanales > Solanaceae > Nicotiana > Nicotiana obtusifolia. Next base: position 144,856 of record MCJB01051153.1, on the reverse strand, counting down.
ACATATTGATTACTTTCCTAGCTTTACGCATATATTTGAATGTCATTGACTTATCTAACTCCTTATAGTCAGTCAACTTATCATTGATGTCCCTCTTATTTTGTGCTTGAAATTGCTCCAGTCCATCAGAATCATATTCTGAAAAATCTGGAGCATTAGAGTCGTTTTCTTCACTTTTAATACTTCTGCAGTCAGTGGCAACTTCAAGTTCTGATGTGTATGAATTAGTGTGGTTAACTATGTTAGGTACATCAATTTTAAGTTCATAATCTTCTACAACAAACAGTTTAATAACATTAAACGGGTCACTAACAAAATCCAACAAAGTCTTAATCCAGCATCCCCATCTATCTTTCATAGTATCTACCAAAGGGTAACTATTAGTTGTTGCACTCCTGTATATCCCAACTTGGAATTATATTCATCCACTAAGTCATCAAAAGAAAGCAAGTCAGTGTCATAACCTTTCTTAGTGTGCACATCCTTACTTGAATACACCACTTGTGGCTTTCTAATCCAATCTCCACCATGATGAAAGACTAAATCAACTAATACAATTGATAATAAGCTGCAGAATAAGAATAAAAAAAAGTAATTAGTTAAATACTAGAAGACAACATAAATGCATAAAATATAAAAAATAGAAGTACAACACATAAAAAATACTTCAAAACCAGAAAATTAAAATAAATAATAGAAAATGCACAAGTTAAACAGATAAGGTACATATATAGATGAATAAAGTAACCAACTTTAATGAGATATTATAATAATAAAAAAAAAAGGGATACAAGCATTATGGGGGAGGAGGGGGAGACAATAAAATAAAGTAACAAATTAAGAGTCTCACCTCAATAAACAAAGCAAGGAACACAACATTGTAAGACCCACATAACTATCATTTTCAAAGCAAATGTATATCAAACAGGGGACCCAACAATAATAAATTTGGCAACAACCAATAAATCCAAACAAACTAAAGAAACACAGATAGTTAAAAATTTATTCTTCAGTTAACAATCAAACATACACTTCTGAAATAAAATAAGTTGGGACCACTAACCCTAAAATCATAAATCAGAAGAATTTTTTAAAATCAGATATCAATAATTTCACCTCTAAACCCTAACCGACCAATAGAAACTCACAAAAATTAGGGTATGAAGAAGAAAGACACATGCAAGTATAAACAACAACAAAGACACACACAACTTAAACGCAAATAACGATCTAGGGACAAGTATGAAAATATATATGTGAAAACCCTAAACAACCAAGTATAAATATGAAAATCCTAGGTTTAATAGATAACACATACAAAACCCTAAGACAAAAATTCTTCATTTAGATACAAAAAACTAAGAAAAATAACAAAAATCGATAGATTTACAGGAAAAAATGAGTTTGAGCGCATTAAGCACTGAACACAAAGGCTTGGTGAATTTCTCTCTTGCTTTTTGGTAAGAACGGCCGGCTTAATGACCCTATTTCTTAATAGAGATGGATTTTGTCTATATATTTAGTGGGAAATTGGTAAGGAATTACAGGTAGAATCGGGTTGGTATTATTAGGCCAAGTTTGTGAATAGGGATTTTAATTTAGTGGAGTCATCTGACGTGGCAGCTGACATAGACAAAAAGTTGGAGAGGTCAGCTGCCATGGTGGAGGGTCGTTGGGGATAGAGATATTTTAAAAAGATTGTTAATAGTAGGGACTGGAATGGACGAAAGGTGTAACGGTGGTCAAATGTAAACAATATGCAATAGTAGATGGACAATTCCGGACCTTCTCCCTTTTATTTTTTTAACTTTTCTTTCTCTTTTACCTATTGAATAATCCAGGTCTCCGCCATAATTATCATTTTTTCACAACAACACCTTTCTACCAAAAAGGCCATATAAGAAACCATTTCTCTGCCATCCCCACAACACATTCTCCACTAGCACCAGCATACCTTCTCCGCTAGACTAAATACTCACTGTTTTTGATTTTGGGTCTCTCTTTTGGAGGTTTCCATCCATGGATTTTCAAGCCTTAGTATCGAGTCTGTGATGCTCGTCCTTGTATACTACACCGTTAATCATCAATGTCGTCTTTTGCGAGGTTTCTCTTTTGGGATTCCTTTTTAAATGAAAATTGGGGACTATCACAAACATTTAGATACGAAAGAGAACGGGGAAGTGGGAAGTGGGATTTGGAGAGATAGTGGGCATTTTGTTTAAACAGAAAATCATGTATGTAAATTTCTACACCTAATTAAAAGAGAAAAATAACATATTGATGTTGTGTAGCATTTGGAGATCAGCTTGAAAGCTATCTCCTAATGGTTTGTAGTTAAAATAGATTAATCACATATCATTTGAATCTTCTTCTTTGCCAGTGGAAAGAATTTATATCAGTTAGGAAGAAGAAAAGAAACAAAATTAGAAAATGTCTATTAACCACCATTATGTCTCTATAGGTAAATGGTCAAAGCGGGTTGGATTTAAAAAAATGAGTAGGTTTAATTTGATAAAAAATAATACATGCGGCAAGTTTATAAAGTGCCACGTGGTTATTTTTATAATGCCAAATTGATAAGGTTTGGCCTGTTAGTTATAGGGGATATTCGAACCCAAACAAAACGTTAATGACATATATAGATCAAAAGATTAACGAAGGATATTTGTGTGCTATTTTAAATATGTTAAATGCAATTTTGGCCCTTTTTCGTTTTCTTTTTCTTCTTTGTTTCCAATTTCCCCCTTTCTTCTACTGTTATTCTATTTCCTAGCAGCGATCTAATTAGGGCAGAAACGCATTAAATGATCTTTCTTTTGTTTTTATCTTTTCTTTAGCTTTTTTCTCGCAGATAAAGTGATAAATTTTTTTATTTACAATTGAAAAAGTATCAAATCAATCCAAATTATTTGAGTGTTTAGAGTACATTAGTTTTTGTATTTTTTTCGGAAGAAGCCTAATAAACACTCATAGTTGTACTGATTTTACATCCCGATTTCCTTACTTCACAGAGTTTCATCTATGAACTTTAACTTGATCAAATCTATTTTTTTAACCCTTCTGACCATTGACCAAACTTATATGGTATTGACTTGATGAGGTGGACAAAATAAGTGTAATACACGCTAATAGAGAGAGTGAGCATGATAATCAATACTATATTAAAAGCAAGAAGACCCTAACGAAATGTAGTTCGCATCTTTTACCCTTTGAAAAACAGATTTCACATTGGACAAAATTATAATTTAAAGTATGTTCCTAATATTTAGTATTTTGAAACTAAAATTTAAGTTATAAAATATTTTCTTACTTAAACTAGGTAAAAAATCCTAGAATATTTAAGACATAAAATCAATAATAATTTTATTATAGATTCAATCCTTATTTGATCTATCAAACGTAATCATATAATTTATTTCATGGTACTTTAGCCCAATCCTAATATTCAGGAGTTTTTCACATTACTTTTCCTTATTTGTTTTTCTTTAAAAATGAACCTTAATACTATTTATACTAGAGAATCTAAATATTACTTAATTAAAATTTTCGAATATATTTTGAATACATAAGTCAATTTATATTAAGAAAATATTGAAACTTTTACGTTAAAACAATATCAAGCAAACAAAAATATTTTATTTATCTTGATGACGTCAAATATAAAACTCATACATCAATTTAATTATTAAGGCAACATTAATTATTTTCAAGAACTTAGATTTTTATTTATTATTTATTTTTATAATGCAAATATATAATTTAATAATATTATTTATGTAAATTTTATATTTTTATATTCACCATGGACTAGTTTTGATTTAAAAGACATTTTTTTTAAAGACTAAAATAAGAAAGTAAGATAAGAATAAAGAGAAGAGGCAGAAATAAAACTCAAAAAAGAAAAAGCTAAAGGAGTCCTTTTCCTTTGGTTCTCTTCCCTCGTTACTGTGGTCGTTCCCTATCCCCATTTCTCTTTTTCTTCCCCTCCATTTTTCCATTTCTTCTCTTCTTTCTCCCTCCATTTGTTCAAAGGAATTTAAGTGGAACCTCTGAAGATTCAATTGATTTCCTGTTTTAACTACCTAGAAGCGTGAGAGTTGACTCTTCATCCATACTGGAACAAATGGATTTATTTGCCTAGATTTTCAATCTCATATCAAGAGGTTTTTGGTGGGTATTCCGTACTTGGTTGCATATTCGATTATCTTTACATTATATCTAATTTGGGTATGCCTCAGATTTTCTATTTGGTTAAGTGTACTGTGATTGGG